>DWLH01000536.1:0-19181 GCA_018249795.1 Heliconius telesiphe telesiphe
ATTCGGCGGCAGGTAACAGGTCAAACAGTTCTTCAGAACACTCCCCATGATAAATGCGATAGAGAACGCACAGCGAGGACACGTCTCTACGCAAAGCCAAAGTATCAAGCCTTTCACAGATTATTGGCAAAGGCTAAAGGCAAAAAAGGCTTTCACTCACCTTTTAAACGGGTTTTTGTATTAACTGATTTTACTTTTAAGTCCTACAATACGCAAATGGGCACTATTTTTTAAAATTTTGTCAAAAATATAGCGTAATTTATTTATTCCTTTGAGCTCAGAGGAGCTTAATATATTATGATATAATACTAATATATTAAAAATATAATATTACATTTATTTAAAAAAATACATAACATCAGCTTCACGCTGTATCCCGCACACAGCAGGGTAGGCAGAGGGAACCTAGTGTTAAGACACTCCGTTCCCTACTTTCTGCCGAAATTCTGGAGGCATTGCGTGTTGAGTGGCAGAACTCAACGCAAAGCGCGTCGAGGCAAAGCGCGCCTCGACACCAGAGCGAAGAAACGGAAATATAAATTTAAGTAAATATTTCATCACCTCGAGTGGGGATCGGACCCACAACCAGTCGATTTTACAGTCACATTTTGTGCCGCTGCGCCACGACTGGCCTCTAAAAAAATACAATTATAATTTTTTTCTATAATATAAATTATAGCCTTTACAAAAGCATTTAAATTTGAAAAAAGATTACATAAAGTATACATATAAACGATAAAAAAAATATATATCTTCATTTTAAATCTAAGTAAATTCATATGAAAATACATATCAATTTAAATATTGTTGTTTTTAGAGGAAACCTTTACATGTTCTAGAAAAACCGGTCTCGCACACCGAGTCTTCCGTACCAATATCAGGATTGGAAGTAAACGGGAAGTACAACTAATAAAAGTTGACAAACTTTAAGTCTGCGAACATATGCACTTATTTTGTACGGAATTAATTAGACATATAAGTTTATTTTATGATTATATGATTATTTTATAAGAAATATCTTTCAATTTTTGAGATTTTTTCTTATATTTGTATTGTAAGTTCTGATTTCGTGCCAAATTTCATATCGAAAGGCGCGCAAATTTCATATCGAAAGTACGCTAAAGGTTTTGATTACGCGGTAAATTTCATACAAAATGTTTTAGAAGCTTATTTTTCTCTGTGCTTTGAGGGATCATAGACTTGAATATTTGATATTAATTTTGCTTGTTACCTCCACCTGATCTCAACATAAATGGTCTTGGCAGACGGAAAAACGGACAACAAAGTGATCTTATAAGAGTTTCCTTTTTACCTTACGACGTACGGAGCCCTAAAAATAGGAAACAGTTCAGCGACTTATTACATATACATATACATTTCATCCGTCAAAGACATTATAGAGTACAAAATGTAGAATACCGTTGGACGGTGTCCAAATATTTATAAATGTCGAGTTACTCGAATAACGAGCATGTTATTCAAACAATATTGGAGCCTTCTCTGCAACTCAGTCCAATTAAAAAGTTGTTGTTACTGACACGACTTGGAATTATTACATAATAAGTTGGTATAGATATATGAGCTTATTTGAGGCTATCTTGATGAAGTGGGATAGCGTCTAAATATAATTGCGATAGTAGTGTGATTCGATTCCCACTCGGAGGAATAAATATTAATTTTTCGATCTGATAAGACAAATAGCGGCTTTGAGTTCGACGGAGCTCAAATCGATACTGGTAAATGCAAGGTATATAGTGAAGCTGAAAACATGTGTTTATCGTATAAAGTAGATACTTTATTTATGTAAGAAAATCAAGAATATGTAGTGAGAATTTTTTTATAAAAATTGTTACCAACAAATGTAATGCAGTGGCGCTATGATGACGCAGTAAGCAGTGACGTCGTTTTGGCAATGCAACTTTTTCGTGGCACAGCTGGTTTGTCCACATCTGATTGTATATTTAATTTATTTTGCGAATTCAAATGTCACATACTCGTATTTAAAATATATCTATGTATTTTTATAAATATAACATAGAAATATTTTGCGTTATTATTGAATATATAATTAATATGTGCTTGGTTTAATCAAAGTAATATAGAGCTTGCATAAAATAAGTAAGGAATATAAAGTAAGGAATAAGTTTATCAAGCGATTCAATATGAATATAAAAAAGGTATAATATTACCATAAAACTCTTATCCATATACAAAATTATGATGAATATTTATTCAGTAAAGGAAACCCACCACGCGAACTTAAATACACAAATCGTTCTAAATCATAGGATTTTTTTGAAAAATATCGTGTATTACTACAAGCGGCATAGCTCTAAGCAACTGCGATCGTCTCAATAAAAAATTATATGAAACTCGGCTATATCTAATGCGAGGCAAATGTAGCAATATTGTTGTGTACTTTCAGAGCTATTCGTATGCGGGACACGTACCATGGGCGCGGTGCAACGTTCAACATACAGTTTTTATTTCCTGTGCTATTCAGCTTACAAACAAATTCTACTCCGTTGTACGCGAAGTGTACAGAATGACAAAAAATATTCAGTCTACAAACAAATACTTTATACAACACAAAATACTTTTTCCCAGAATATCTTTCCATACGAGGAACAAATAGATTCGTGAATTCGTACGTGTTCAAGTATTCTGTGAAATATTCGTCAAAATATAATTACGTAAATTTGTTTCAACTTTTTTTATTTAAAATCAGAGCGAAATAAAACAAACACTAAACGTTTAGAGAATCTTACCAAAATACAATAGTGAAATCTGTAACAAACGGACAATCGGACAAACGGACAAACGTAAAAACTTCCTATATAATATCTTCAAAGTACAAACATCGATCAGGTATGATTTTATTATAAGTATTGATTATATATTTATGTGACATAATATTGCATAAGTTACACATTTTTGCTATATTTTTTTATTACATTTAATTTTTCAATAAAACATTTACACAAAACAAATTAAATCGGCATTCTTAAATCAGATGGAACCTTAAATACATGAATATTTTAATTAAGCTACGTAAGGTACAAAGATACAAAGCCTTTGTGCAGCTTGTAGTTGTTTCTAGAGCTATTGTGCAGCAAACGTCACATCCACTTCCTGCATCCGGTACTGTGCTTCAAACTGTTACAGTAGTGGCCACTATCTACCACGTCAACCTTTCTTTAAAGCGTACTATTTCTACACAATACCATTGGAAAAATATGCTACGTTTTTATACATTTTCTATTATAGTCTTGAATAAACGTTATTCATGCAATTATTTAAATTTACGCATTTAAGTACGAAAATCTTGAATAAATTTTCATACTTAAATGTGTAAATTTAAATAATTGCATTAATAACATAGGTGATCACGACTAAAATTATTAATTATTTAAGCATTTATTTATAAAAATTATCTTCATCTCATCGCTATAATGCGTAAAAAAGCATCGTCCCTGCTGGCGCGCATGAGGGGCAGTCTGAAGACAAACACGGCCCGCCTAGATTGTTCTGTTCAAAAACAGGATAGGAACGATAACGGGCCAAATAAGATAATAAATAACATCATTCATAAGAATGATGAGGCCAGTCGTGGCGCAGCGGCACGAAGTGTGACTGGTTGTGGGTTCGATCCCCACTCGAGGAGATGAAATATTTACTTAAATTAATATTTCCATTTCTTCGCTCTGGTGTCGAGGCTAAGCGCTGCGTTGTGTTCTGCCACTCAACACGCAATGCCTCCAGAATTCGGCAGAAAGTGGGAAACGGAGTGTCTTAACACTAGGTTCCCTCTGCCAATCCTGCTGTGTGCGGGATACAGCGTGAAGCTGATTTAATTTTGATTTGATTTTGATTTAATTCATTAGAAAAATTGTTACTAACACACTGACACTATACGGATATAAATATTTATCTGAAATTAATTATTTTTATTTATTTGAAATAAATGGAGAAAATTTTACTCTAAAAATTATAAATTAAATTCATTTTTATATTTAATAGCTTTCAGCTCAAGCCAAATTGTGCACTGGTTTCCGAGGCTATAAGTGAAGACGTGAGGTCACATTGAATGATGTACCTCATTTCCCAATGCCACCTTATCTTAACCAGAACAGCAATTTTGTGCAAGACCTGATAACTGGCATTTTTATATTTTAACTAACCCTAAACCTAACTAACGTTTTTTTTGTTATAGTTTTCTTTTTATATTTACCTTTTGTTTTTATGTGCAATAGAATATTCTATTCTATTCCATTGAGCATGTGATATATGTTTTGAATTTTGTATAGGTGACAGGTGTCGTCTATAATATTGGCAAGAGTTACCGACCAGCACTAATGCGTGACACTTATTATTTATTTAGCTTTGTAGTGTTAATGGAGATGAATAAAAAGTCTACTCACGGTTTTTTCTGAGTATATTCAACACCACTTTAAAGTACATATAGTTTGAACACAAATAGTAAATCACGACACAGTTTATACAAAAGTCAACAACAAACATATGTTTGTTGTTGACTTTGTATAAACTGTGTCGTGATTTACTATTTGTGTTTTCTTTATTATTTTCTTCCAAATCAGTATTTATCGTGTTCTGTTTTATATATATATAAAACAGAACACGATAAATACTGATTTGGAAGAAAATAATAAAGAAAACAATGGAACGTATGGGAAGCGTATCGAGTGACAAGCATGGACTGTTTTTTTTTTTTATTTATTGGGGTAAACAAACAGTGCACATACATGTAAATAAAAAGAACGGCATAACAAAATATGTAAACTAACTAACACCGTTTACTACATATTACTATAAATATAACATAATACATACGTTGGTACGCAAAACACAACATTATTTAAGAAGTGAATGTATTCCTTTTTTGAAACTGCTACGACGCGTTGCCGCAATATCAATAGAATTAAAGTTATTATTATTAGAGTTAACCATTCTGTATAGTGGTCGACGTTTACCGGCATTTGTGCGACAACGATTGGTTGCAAATAATCGACAAGGATTGCGGCAATGTGTTCTAGTTGGTATACAGTAACAAATTTGATTAATCAGACTAGGGCAATCATAATTATTGTGTAATATAAACTATATAAAAATAATGCTTCAAGCTGTTACGTCTTGCATCTAATGTAATGAACTTATAATCCTTAAGCAATTGTACATACGGTATTTGATTGCCATAGCATTTGTACTGCATGGCACGTAAAAATTTAATCTGAATACTTTCAAGACACACTATGTACTTATTATATAACGGGTTCCATACAGCCAAAGCGTACTCAACCTGGGAGCGAGTTAAAGCCTTATAAAGAGGGAGATATGAAGAAGGACGCCTAAAATTTTTGGTAGATCGCATAACGAAGCCATACATCTTAAAGGCTTTATTTTTAATACTATCAATGTGTAAGTTAAGATGAAGCTTGTGATCCAGTAGGACACCAAGATCTTTGATGGACTTTACAGTTTCATGCTGCACATCGTATAACCTATATGAAAATTGGCCAAAGTTTTTCTTTTTTGTGAAGATGATATGCTTACATTTATTTAAATTTAAATTAAGTTTATTGTCTTTGCAATATGTTGAGTTGAGATTATCTATAGTATGATAAGTTTTTAGGCCATCCGCGTAGAGTAGAATGTTACAGAATTTAAAACATTTATTAATATCATTAATAAACATTAAAAACAATAAGTTTATTCCTTTACAGAGTGCAGGTGTATACAAACTAGACTGTGACTGTGGCTTATCATACATCGGTCAAGCAAAGAGAAGCATCGGTGTTAGGGTGAAGGAACACATCTCCGATATCAAGAATGGGCATGTATCGAAGTCAGCTGTGTGTGAGCATACTGTCGATAAACCCAGCCACTACATTAGGTTTGATAAGCCCCAAATCATCGCTAAGGAAAACAGATACATTCCTATAATGATCCGCGAGGCTATTGAAATACAAAAACATCCTAATTCCAATAGAGAGGATGGCTGGAAACTTTCTACCACCTGGGACCCAATCATAAAATCATTCAAGTCTCAAACCCACCATACCAGATGGCAAGATACTATCAGCTCATTCTGCAGGAATCCAGGGCAGTACGCGAGGCAATTAAGAAATCGTTGGCGGTAGTTTGATATAATAATTATGTCAACTGACAGACGAATGCCACCTCAGTCTACCCGTGACCACGGACTACTGCAAAGTGTTCGAAACGTCGGGTTTCCAAAATGTAAAATCTTAAATATACGCGATTAATCCGGTTAAATAAGTTTCATTTAAAATGTATAATAATCGTGAAAATCAAAGAACTTATTATGTGAACCAGTACGGACTGGAAAACGCGAACAGAATACGTCGACTTGTATCTAAAAACAAAACGTGCAAGATATCTAAAATCGATTAATTTCTTAAAAAGGTGCCGCGATAATAATCTCATACCAGTTTGTGTACAAATCGCGCCGAAAAAAGACATAAAATATTGCAAAAAGATACTCAATCAGACAAGTAAAAAATTATTATGTCAACTCATTAAAGACCACCGTTATGATTTAAATCGATTCGACGAACAAATAAAAGCCTTAAGAAATGATATTGAGACGTGTTTTTCTAAGACGGATTTCCAGCAATGTGTAGAATTTACTAATAAACGCGCGCAAAATAAATATAATCAATATAAAATTAGAAAAATTCGAAAGTACCAAAATATCGAATTAAAATCCGAACGGAAAAATGTCTATGGTAACGCCGTAACTTCTACACATACAACACAAACGTCAGTTGTTAATCTGTCAAAACAAACTTTCGATGATTCGACTATTGAAGTAATTCTCCATTCAACGTGACATTGGCGAAGTGATTTTGTGCTCAACTGGCACGCTCGGAACGCCATATTAAAAGAAACTAAACCAAACCCTATTGAAGTAGATTGATTCGCCTAGAAAAATACCTATCGAGTAAATAATAACTAACGTTAAGGACTGTTTATATAAAAACCAGATTTTGAAGGAAGATTCTGAAGTTATTCGCCAAGATATATCATCTTTACTGCGCCGTAGTAAACCACCTAAATCAAATCTTTCTCGTGATGAATCTCGGGCTCTTAGTAAGCTACGAAAAAACGAGGATATAACAGTTCTCAAAGCCGATAAAAGTAACGCGACGGTTATACTAGACACCGAAGAGTATATTCAAAAAATGACAATATTGCTATCGGATCAAAAAACATATAAAATTGTTGAAAAGAGCTTACAACAACAATACTTAAAAAGACATCCGATTTAATCAAAAAACAAGCGAAAACATTACATCTCGACATTAAATCTCTCGTGCCTAGCTGTGTAAAACCTCCAAAGTTACCAAAAATACACAAAAAAGATGTACCTTTTCGATCAATAGTCAACCTAATCGATACTCCGACGTATAAGCTGGCTCAACATGTCGCCAAAGTACTTTGTTCACTGCGTGGCCACACAACATCTTAAGTCAGGGACTCTTACCATTTTGTTAGCGGACTCAAAGATCTTAAGTTAGCTAACAATGAAACCATGGTCAGTTTTGATGTCTAGTCGCTGTTCAACAGTATTCCCATCAAGGAATGCATCAAGATTGTCAAGAGGAAGGTAGAGGATAACAATATGCCTATAGAATATCTTGAAGTTTTTACACCTGGATATCTTATGTTCAATCAAGAATTCTATTGACAAATAGATGGCATTGCTATGGGTTCGCCTGTGTTCCTGGTAATAGCAGATATATATATGGAGGACTTTGAGGAGATGGCTCTTAGCTCTGCACCTTGTCTACCTAGGATATATAAGCGGTACATAGATGACACTTTTACCATTTTACCTACGGACAGTATTTATATATTCCTAAACCACCTCAATTCTATTAATGACAATATAAAATTTACAGTTGAATTACAGGCAAATAATTCCCTAGCTTTTCTTGATATACAAAGCAAACTTCTCATAGTCAGATGTATTTTTGTAAGTTTTCCACTCTATCCAGGCGTTATTTTTATTCTTAAAAATGTAAACCAAAGCTGAATTAAACCAAATAGGAAACTTGGACGATTTCACTAACTTAGTAGGTACATTTTGTTTTATAATGCTATACAGTTTATCGTAAAATACTGAGATGGCACATTCATCCGTTTTACCAGAAAATATAAAATTCCAATCAATTTCTTTTATGGCTGTCGACATAATATTAAAGTTTGAATTGTGGAAATTGTATACAATTCTAGGCTTATTGACTATAAGAATAGATTCAGGATTACTACAAATAGGAACAAGAACGTAAAATGGTGGATGATAACTATCAAGAGGCACTAGTGATATTGGCGCAAGAAAAGATTTACAATCGGTAATATCGGTAATATACAAGTCAAGTATATGGCTATTACAGTTTTTAAATTTATTATTAGGATGGCATTGAGAGGGCTTGGCAGTTAGTTGGCCTTTGATCGTGTGTGGTATGGGGCGCTTCTTGCTAAACTTCCATCATATGGGCTTCCCGAAAATTTATGCAAGTGGATCGCCAGCTTTCTCACTGGGCACAGCATCAAGGTCGCTGTCGACGGTTTTTGCTCCAAACATATACCCGTGAACGCTGGCGTTCTCCAACGCTGCGTGCTGTCCCCTACGCTGTTTCTTCTGTATATCAATGACATGTTAGAGGATTCTAGCATTCATTCCTACGCAGATGATAGCACAGTGGAAGCTGTTTACTCCGGTCGCGCGCTCCGGTCGCAGACACAAGTTTGCGCGAAAACCACAAAAAAAAAACCATTTACGTATCGCCAGTCTTTCAAAACACTCCCCTTACAGCCGCGCCTAGTTTCAGTATATTGGGCCTTAATGTTTCGAGTGACTGCCAGTATCGTGATCATCTAGATAGCAAGGCCAAGTTGGCCTCGAAGAACTGGGGGTCATCAACAGAGCGAGTACGGTACTTCACGCCAAAACACCGATTGGCCCTATAAAGGGCCCAGGTTCGGCCTCACATGGAGTACTGTTCTCATCTCTGGGCTGGTGCACCCCAGTATCAGCTTGCAACCATTTGATCGCATACATCGTAGAGCCATTTCCAATACCTGCCGCCGAATTTTCTAACCGCACAGTACGTCACAAGCTAAAATATCATCCACACCACCTGGATACTACTGTGCGGTTTCAAAGGAACTTCCTTCTACGTGCCACGGAATTGTGGAATGGCCTACCCACGACTACCTTCAAAAAGCGCGTCTATCTCCACCTTAAAGGCCGGCAACGCACCTGTAGCTCCTCTGGTGTTGCACGGGGCCGTGGGTGGCGGTTATCACTTACCATCAGGTGACCTGAACGCTCGTTTGCCTTGTCCTTTTCTATAAAAAAAGAGGACATATAAATATGAAATATTTAATTTCTCCGAGTGGGAATCGAACCCACAACCTGTCGCGTCGAGTTTTGCCCCTGCGCCACGACTGATTTCATTTTTTTAACTTCAGAAAATAAGAATATAAAGGAGACTGAAACTTTTAGGCCAAAACGTAAAGAGTTGAGAGAGAGTCCAAAAAATTAAGGATCTGGAAGTGGAGAAAAATGAAATAAATAATTTTTAGATCCTTAATCTATTGAAATCAATAATATTTTAAATGAGAGGTGTGACAGCTGATTGACAATGACACCTTGTCAAATGAATTTTTGCATTTTTTTCTTCTCTCATTACGTTCGAGTCGATGCGTTTGCTTGAAATTTTGCTTTCTCGTTTGTTTGATATTTTCAACGACTACTGCTTTGTTTTTGTCGGATTTTGACTCTGCCTACTTAGTACGACCCTCGCTTCCCCACTGGACTCCGAAATCTTTTCGATCTTACGGATATGAATCGCTGTGTGAATTGTGGGATAGCCAATGGACACTGCAATACCCTAGTCCGATGACCTTTAGACGATGAAAACCACCACCACCTGGTTACTTAGAGGTGTGATATAATCCCGACATATAAGCAAGAAAACATATTTCTGTTATATTAGTTGACAGCTCTCGTACAGGAAGGGAAGCTATTGCTATAAAATACTGCAATTGTATAGTAGGAAGATGAATGGTAGGCTGCTGTGCTCATTTTATGAGTTTTATATGGTACCTTAGTTCGGCTAGGTACCAAAATAATTTAGTTCCACCTGCACACTTCTTAGGTGACATTCTAATAATAATAGAAGAATAATAAAATATTCATTACAATGTGTATATTTATAAATAATAAACATTAATGATTAAAAAACTCAGTAATCACCTATTTTATAGAAGTTGATGTTCAAGAAATTGTGCTCCGAACTTAACCTCACTTTTATCAAATCTCTAATAACACAGCTCTTAGATTGCCAAAATTTATATAGTTTTCAGGGAGGGAATGATGTAATTAAATCTATTAAATCATACCATTTTCATCGCTTTACATTCTGGGCCCAAAAATGTATGGAATCGTTTCAGTCTCCCTTAAATTTCTTACCTTGTCAACACTTAACTAAATGCTTATAAAATTTCCTGCTGACATTTTACACAAAATATTTCTTTTTTCATAATATATTTTCCACCATTTTTCTTGAAAATGGCAAATTGGAAATTTGTAATATACACTAGAGTGGGTTGCTTTAATGAAAATATCTGCATTATTAAGCATTTTTTTTTGGTTCAACCTCGGTATTATTGATATATATTCTAGCTTAAAATGTATTTCATTATTTTTTCAATAGATGTAACATAATTATATTTACTAGGAAAAAAAATTCTATCATATTTAATTACAAGCTTGAAGATTATTTGCGTATAAGTGACATCCAAGTAAACCTTGGTGTTTACTTGGATGACAAGTTATTGTTTGCTTCACATATTAGTCTCATAGCTCAAAGGGCATACAAAATGTTAAGCTTTGTATTGTGTATATCAAAGGATTTTAAACGGGCTGAAACTAGAGGTCGCAATGTCGGACCATTCAAGCAAAACCGGAATTTTCGATATCGACTTCAGAAAAATCCCGGGATCCCAGTTTTTTCGATATTTTCGGGATTTGACAAAATTAGTAATTTTTCAAGCCTCTTCTTATTTTTAAAGTTAAGTTAGGAGGGTATTTTTAGGGAACTAGTAAATTAAATTATATTTACTAAATATATTTTTTTAAATTATAATTAACAGTTTAATAATAAATCATTTCAGTAATAACATTTATCAAATATACTATAAAAAAAAAATTATAATAATTTATTAAAAAATATCTTATAGGTATATTATTTAACATATTTAAAACAAAAAAAAAATATTATTATATATATTATACTAATTAACATTAATGAAAAACAAGAATGACACCTGGAACATCGACGGGCAAGAACAGTGTGCAACAACGATGTGCAACAAAGACGCGCAACAACGACGCGCAACGAGAAAATACGGTATTCGTGCGTTTTTTGGTTGGGCCGGTCAAACTCGGTTAATGTCGTAAAATTCCGAATGTTGAGGAAAACTCATCGCTTACTTTTGCCAATGTATGTTATGTACCATTGTATATCTTAAAGAAGCCTAGATTTAATAGCAGGCACGTTTTAATTCGAATAACTAACTTTTAACTTTGTAAAATCCGAAAATATCGAAAATCCCGGTTTTTTGTAAAATGAAAATCGGAATTTTTAAGACTTATATTTGGTCCGATATCCGGGATCCTGGATTGCGATCCCTAGCTGAAACACTCCTTACATTGTTTAATGCTCTGGTTCGGTCAATCTTGAAATATTTTTCCACATGTTGGAATCCTCAATATAAAGTTTATACCAGAAGAATTAATAGTTTATATTACAAGTGACTTCGTCACTTAAACAGAACTAAAACAGAGACATTCTAACGAAGAACCTCTCGTTAAAATGTTAAAAGATATATCTCTGGAGAAATGCCGCGATCTCAGAGATCAAGTGTGTTGTATAAGCTGATAAGCAATATGATCGATTCCCCTCTTCTCATGAGTTAACTTAACTAAACTTTGTTTACAGTTTCTAAATTAAATACAAAATATAACTCTAATAACTTTGTGTCACGTGCATGCAAATATTTTAATTTTAATCATAATGACGTAGAAATATTCAATTTAAAATTCTATTATTTCAAGGGTTGTTTAAAGAAACTTTTGTGAATTGTATTTTGTTTTTGTTCTTGGTCAGGTGTCGATATTTTTAGCAGTAGATTATTTGTATCTTTTTGTCCCGAACGGAAGTTTTCCACTTTTTGTTTTTTGTATGTACATAAATTGTGCTTCTTTAGACTTATGAGTAAGTAGTTTGTGGAAACTTGATTGGTATGTGTAAAATTTTTGTGTGTTATTATAATATATTTATTGTACTGTATGTTTCCTTAAAAATTAAAAAATAAAATAAAATAATTAAAAAAAAGTGTCGATTACTGGTGCCAATACTCTATTTATAAAGTGGCGTGAAAGTACGTGACTAGCACTTCATATGCAATGATATAACATTTTCATAAACAAAATTGTTGTAAAAATACAGTTAGTCTACAAAAGTTTTTAAAAAATTAGAAGATTACCAATCCTGTCTCTAACCAGCTAAGTCATGATTGATCATATAAGTTAATGTTAATGGAATTTGAATGATCACTTAGCTGACTGTAGTTGGTTCTAAATTAGAGAATATAATTTAGTTAGTTAAGAGTTTCATATGGATTATTAAAACTTTTACAATTTAAATTAAACCCTTTAACCGGATTAATCGCGTAGATTTAGTTACGCTTTTTGGAAGCCCGATGTTTCGAACACTTTACTCTTTCGTTAGTCACTCACTAAATTAAATTTTGGCATGTAGGTACTTCGGGAAGGCTCCCTACCCTTCCCCTACGGGAAGGGTAGGGAGCACGTAGAGAGAATTTCCTAAAAACTAGAAGCGAGAGAATATATGATTTTATGATTTCAATTGGAAATAGCCAAAGACACAAATGAAAATGGCAAGGACCATAAAGTCTACGAGGGAAAAGTTATGGACGAGGTCTTAAATACATCCATTTTAGTCTTAATAAACATATTATGACTTAGTTGAAGCAACGGGCGAAAAACTGAAGAAGATGCGATCTCTTTGCCTATTCCGCTAAAGTCTGAGAACGTAGTTAAAATACAGAAAATACGTACGATATTTAGAGTAGTAGTAGTCCGTCACGGGTCACGGCTAGTCAAGGTGATATTTGTCTGTTAGTTGATATAATTATTGTACCAAACTACAGCCAAATTTGGCCTGAATACTCACAAGATGAGCTGGCTGACTGATCTTACCCTCTGGTGAAGTGGGTTTGAGACTTTTTAAAGTTGGAAATTTTTAGGAGTGGGTAGATTTTCTACTGAAATTAGAATGTGTTTGTATTTCAATAGCCTCATGGGTCATTCTAGGAATATATTTGTTCTCCCTAGCGAGGATATGAGGTTTATCAACCTGATGTTCTGGTTGGGTTTATCCGCTTACACACCGCTGACGTCGATACATACCTATTTTTGACACCGGAGATATGTTCCTTTGTCTTCGTCGTATGCTTATATTTGTTTAGCCAATGTGTCATAGGCTTATCATACAGTCACGTTCTTTTTAGTTCGTATATGTTTGCACACTGCAAAGGATTTACTTTTCATAGGTCTCGAGAATTGGTTCACTGGTTTGTTAAGCTTAAATATCGTTTTTTGAACGATCTTCTTAAGACTATCTGTAACGCTCTTCACATATTAAGTAGAAGTGCTGGCTCTCTGTTTTCTGCAGGTTCGTTGGTCTTCTAACAACTAGATATTTAGCATCGCAGAGGTGGACTGTCCTGGCAGGCTAGGCTAGGCTAGGCTAGGGTAGGCTCTCTAGTGCTCTTGAGCGAGATCGCCAAGCTCTTCGAGCGTGTTGTAGTCAGGCGGTTGCAACACCACCTGGAGGGGATAGGTCCGGACCTCTCGGACCAACAGTATGGCTTCCGCAGGGGGACCTCTACCTCGGACTTGTTCTGGACGGCAGGTGGAGTTTTCGGGGCCACTTCACATCTTTGACCCCGAAACTGTTGAAGACGGCGGGGGCCTTGGCGCGCCTTTTGCCCAACGTGGCTGGGCCGAGCGCCTCGAGCCGCCGCCTGTACACCGGTGTGGTCAAGTCGATGGCCCTCTACGGTGCTCCCGTTTGGGCGGACGCCCTGGATCGGCACAATGTCACCCTGCTGCGACGTGCGCAGAGGGTCATGGCCATCCGGGCGATACGGGGGTATCGGGCCATTTCCGGTGAGGTGGCATGCGTGCTGGCTGGAGTCATGCCGTGGGACCTGGACGCGCTTTCTCTGGCGTCGGTATATTGCCGGCGTCGGGGCCTAGCGTCTGGGGATCCGGCTAGCCAAGAACGCGCCGAGCAGGAGCGGGAAGCCGCTATGGAAGTGTGGGAATCCCGGCTGGCGACACCATCTGCCGGCCGGTTGACGATCGAGGCTGTTCGCCCAGTGTTCCGCCAGTGGTTAGTGCGGCGTTACGGCGTCCTAACCTTCCGCACGACACAGGTGCCCACGGGGCATGGCTGCTTCGGGGGTTACCTGTGCCGAATCGCTGGGAGGGATCCCGACGCTCGCTGCCACCACTGCGACGACTGCCTCGATGAGACGGAACAGCACACGTTGGAGGTGTGTTCAGCCTGGGCGTCCCAACGTCGCGCTCTGCGCGACGTCATAGGGGACGATCTTTCCCTGCCGGCCGTGGCCATGGCCGGCAGCGAGACGTCGTGGGATGCGGTCTCCTCCTTCTGCGAGGCAGTGGTGCTCGAGAAGGAGGCGGCGGAGCGGGCGAGGGAGGCTTCGGCTTAACTCGCCATCCGCCGCAAGAGACCGGGTCACCGGAGGGCGGCACACGGTCACCGCCTTCCGCCCTAACGAACCAGAGGGTGGTCAGCTTGGGGAAGCTGGCCGTCTACTAACCTGGCCCGAGTAGTCGCGCGCAGGTTGCTCCCGCGCGCTACTCCGAGCAGGCCGTCGACGGTGCCCACACAACCTTGACTCCGCGACGTGCCTTGCAGGCTCCCGCCGCCGCGTTTCGCGGACGACTAATGTCACCGCGTCTCGCGGCCAGTGGCGGTCGAGGAGGAGCACCGTGAGGTTTTAGTGGGTATTCGGACGGCCTACCCTTTGTCGGTCCGCGAGCCCCACATAACCCGCTCGAGTCCCCACTCGGGCTAGTATCCGTAAAGGGATTTCCTCACGAAAAAAAAAAGGGTAGGCTCTCTAAAACTAACATTTACCAACGGTAAATAGCGGTGTAGGGTGGTGGTGAGATTCAACATTAAGATATCTATTGGTATTCGTGGATTTCCTATATACTGTGTGGCCTACTGGAATAACATATCTAGGAAAACTAAGGAATTATGTTTTCTGTAATTCTATTGTAAATTAAATATTGCTTTTAATAATATTGAGGTAAATTAGGAATATATAAATATTTTCCGTGGGTAAAATTGTAAAACTGGGTAAATTGTGCGTCGTGGTGCAGTGGCACAGCGTTTGTCGGTAAACGCGAGGATTGTAAGTTTAATTACCACTTGAGAAAATCTATTATTTATTATTTTCATTTCCTTGGTTTTAAAAACCCTACAAAAGTAACAAATGGCATTTAGGTTATATGCTCACTGTCAACGCGGCTAACGCTGAGAGTTAGAGTGAGAGTAGACTGCCTGCCACTGCCATATGCGCGAGAGAAAGGGAAGCCAGCCAGACTGCCGCTGTAACGAGGCGTTACATAATGAAACAGTATATCCTCCCATAAAAAGTTATCACTTATACGCAATAAATAAAAAATATTTGTATTAATACTTTATATAATAAGAGTTTAATTTAAAATGTGGAAAAATTGCTAAAAGTCATTTCCCCAATACTACGAGGAAAAATCGCGAACTTAACTTGCGCCCGTTGCTCACCAGGTAATCCACGTGGGCGGGGAATGCTTAGTGGAATTGTTACAATTTTTATCTATGTTTTGATCAATCCATAGAAATTTACAGAGTTGTTAATTTACTCTTAAATAATATATTATATATAAATGTATGTGTTGCATACTTTACAACAAAATATTGTTATTAATGGACTCAATTATGTTGCATTTAATTGACATAATAAAATGGCTTTTAAGGTTTTACCACCAAACAGTGATACACATACGTATAAATAATATTTCCTATTAATGTAATGGTTTATGTTTTTAAATTGAGTTTACATTACAAAAAAAAAAGCTAGAAATAAAAAAATCCCTCTGCATACCCTGCGGTGTCCGGGATACAGCGTGAAGCTAACAAATAAAAAGCTAATTCATTAAGTCTACCTCCTGGTACATTTTATTTCTTCTTCCATCCTTGTCCTTTACTTTTGCTATTCTCACTTAGGTATATATCTTGGGTATAACTAAATATATTTTTTCCGCACATAGCAGAGTAAGCGGAGGGAACCTGTGAACTTATTACAAAAATACTCTATTCCCATTAATATACTTTCGTTCTCCACTTTCCGCCGAATTCTCGAGGTAATGCGGTAGATTGGCAAAATTCAACAACGCGTTTTACCTCGTTACCAATGCGAGGAAATGAATATATTTAATATTTCATCCTCAAGTGGGAATTAAACCCATAATTGTTTTGTTTACAGTCGCACGCTTGTGAAACTGCGGCACAACGACCTTATATTATAGATTCGAAAATACTATTAAAATGAAATTAATAGAGCACAAGTAAAGCATGCGAATCTCATTGAACTCCTAGCACGTATTCGGTCTTGCATAATTATGTCGTTTAATATTCATCGAGTGTAGGACAGAGAGATTCATATTTTTAAAATTTTAACATTTCTTTTTTAAATCATCATTGTTTTTTTTTTGCTATAAATCTAGTACTAAGACTTTCCTTTACCATAATTTGTTAATTTAAAACCAATGCGTGCTACTTAACATATTTTTTAATATATAGATAGATACTCAACAGTTTAGACGTAAGATTTTTTTTTCATTTCACGATGTTTATCCATACCAGTATTTCATGTGACGCAAAGATGCGAATAACGTTAACACATACTACTACAAAAATACTACTAAAGGTTTTAAAACTTTGAACTTTGCCGCCAATACCTACGACTCGATATCGGAATGAGGCGTATGAGGCGGTTTCCTTTGATAGGTTTATGTGTGTGTGCGTGCGTTGTTCTTGACAAATGGTGTTTTATTTTAAAACGACAATTTTATTATTTATTTTGTTTGAAAAAATCACTATTTAAGTTTTGGGGAAAAAAAAATGTTTTATTGTATTTTTATGGAGTAGTTAAAACTATGGTTTCATTTAAAGTGGTGCTGACACTTCCACCTGTAGAATATTTTCTATTAGCTTCTACTATATTAAGAAACAATGGTTGTTTTGCACAAAAATAGTGTGAATTAAATTTGAATTATACATTGATAAGTCGTCAAAATTCAAGTGCGCTACAAATAATTGTAAATATTTCAATTCACTTCACACTTCAATATTAAACCTATATAATACATAAGTTACATATACCTTGTAACATAACGTAAAAATTGCGTCACTTTGTCATCAACTCGTTCAAAAAGATTGATCACTGCTAATTATAAGATCCCTAACTGCCTTACTATTCGGTTTTGCGCAAACTCACCAAATGCTCATCAATTATAATAGAACCTTTGTTCTTTGTTATTTGTGACAGTGTATCTATCAATGAACTAAAGCAAATTTGTCCAAACATATTGTTGGAATAGAACAAAACACATTTCATCAGCTTGTTTATCATCAGTATACGTATAAAAAGTACTTTACTTTCTTGGTTTAGGTGATTTGGTGTTTATATATTATGATACTGAATCATTGGTTTTTATTTATTAATAACTAGCAGCCCACGCCCGGCCACTGCCCGCTTCAACTATCCTACTATTTATGTAAGTGTATTTCAAAAAAACTCTAAAGTACTTATTAAAATGAAAAACAGACAAGGACAGTTTTGATCTATATTAAATGGCTAAGATAACTAATACACGTTACATTTATATGCTGAGAGTAAGGCATAAATGAAACATGAGTCGATACAGCCTTCTACAGCCGGCTTAATGTGTCGACAATTAAATACTTACTTAAACTTAACTTAACTTACCTTCACGCTTTATCCCTAGAGCTAGAGAGGTAGTCAGAGAGAACAGAGCGCCAAACGCTACGGCTACAATTAAATACGTTTTTTTTCTATAACTGTTTGTAATTTCGAGATAGGAAATCTTTTAACGTAGAAAATTAATAAAGTATTTAAAGGGTAAGGCAATCCGCTCACGGCTTCGGCGAGAACTACATAATTATTTATTTACTAATCTCAATTACTTTCGTATTCTAATAACATTTTAATTTTAAAAATAATAAATATACCTATATTGTATAATAAATTAGTTTCAGCCAATTCAATGATAATATTACTTCTTAGCAGTTTTGTCGAATCAAATACTTTATATTGATATAACTTTTGGGATTCACACATACTCGTAAGTCTATAGTCAACATTTAGACAAAATCAATCTAGAGTGCCATACACGACAGCAAATCACATGCTGTCGTTGCGATCACTATACGAGTACTACCCGGACGCCAAAGAAGACGCAGTCGGCCAGTTCATCCATCGAGGTACTGAATCTCCAGTCACCGATATAATACATAAGCTATACCCTATAGATGGCTATCTCTCATAGAGACCAAGAGGCGATAAACAAGATTCTCCTCTTTCAAAACAGCCGCAGTTGTGTCAAAGAGTAAATTAAAACAATATCATATAAGTAAACAGTAGGGAAAATCACAAAAAAACAAAAGAAAAAAAGGGCAAAAAATAGGCACGGGCGACCAATGTTCCGTGATGTGTTGTATTTATTGATAATAAAAAAAAAATATTGAAATTATTTCTAAGTAGTAATTTAATTTACTCATAAGTTAGAATATAGAAGTTAATATAATACATTTTTAAACATTTTTAAAGTGTTATTCCACACTTAGGAAAGAAAATTACTTATTTAGAAAACGTATAAAAATTTGAACGTAGCGGGACTCGAACCCGCGCCTCCTGGAAACCGACCAGGCGCTCTGACCACT
>DWLH01000537.1:0-19178 GCA_018249795.1 Heliconius telesiphe telesiphe
AATTATTAAGTGACATCAGCACATTTAACAGAACTTTAAAAAACATAACATAGGTAAAAAGAACGTAATGTTACAAAAATATATACATATAATAAATAATTAGCTTTATGTATATTTTATGAATATCAAATATAAACATTGGTCGTATTTTTTAGTTCGAAACAATCAAAAAATCTTATAGGAGTTACGATAATGTCGTAAAAAAATCATATTAGAATATTACAGAATAAAGTAATAAAAAAGTCATATTAGAAGTAATTAGAGTTGTCAATCAATTCTGCTTATTAAATCAATAATCATATATTTTAAGCGGGCGAAGCCGTGGGCGGGCCGCTAGTAGGCTATATAACATTACGGTGTATTTCTTTATTTAGTCGCACATAACCAAATAACAATAATAATGAACGCCAACGAACAGAAACAATAAAATATGTGCAAGTAGTAGGTACATCTTATTACAAAAATATAAAAGTCCGCGACACCGTCTCTTATAAATAAGTCACAATATGGCATTTTGCGACAAAAAATAATTTGCATTCACCGTTTCTTATAAATAAATATAAGAGTATGTTTTTGATTTCAAAATAATTGTACATTTTTTTTTACATTTGGCACATGTGGCACAAAAACATTAAAAAAAAAAAAACAATTTTATCATTTCTATTTGCCCGAGCTAATGTCCAAAACAGCTGAAGTCATTTTTATGTGACTTTCAGTGGCCGATATACCTTTATCCCGGAATTTCCACGGGATTTACCCAAGAAAATAATTTTACATATTTTCCGTGCGCGCATTTTTCTATATTAACTAAACATTTTTCTATATCAATACTATAATTTTTGCGAGCAATAACAAATTAAATGCCAAAACATTAAAATTACGATTTATTAAGTAAATAATAACGGTATAGATAACCATCCAACCGAGCTGCAAAATCAACAATTCATTCCTAAATTCACTTAAATAACAATAAATAATAAGTAGCGAGCGATGCTGCGCAGGGAAAGGGCCTTACAACACTCCACTAATTAATCTATTACTCGATTAACCGAAGAGAACCAAAAGAAAAATACGAATTAATTAACAGTAACACACATAAAAATTAACAGTAGATTGAAAATGTATGAAAATTTACAAAACCGTCGCAATAACCCGATAAATTTAAATTAAATTTATTAAAATGTTTACTGTCGCTCAACCTTCAGAGATAAACATAAACCATCGTGGACCTTTTAATTGATTTTTTAAAGGAGAATATTTTTGTAAAACATTGTTTTTATGTGTCTCATAAGGTTGAGTCAGTGCACGCCATGTAAGCGTTCAGGAAGCTCGTTTTGGGCAACCTTCTCTTAAAACAATATAATTCCTTGTTGCCTAGCAACGGTTGCTTAGCGACGGTTGTAATTAACATGGCAGAATAAATTGCATGTCAAATTATTAGTATATATCGAAAATATTACAAATATGAGAAATAAAAAGTAACCTCTGTCCATTCCAAGCCCTCAATATCTCTGTATGAAATTTTAGCACAATCGGATCAGCGGTTTGGCCGTGATTGCTACAGAAACAGACAGAGTTACTTTCGAATTTATAATATAGATTATGGATTATATTACTTTGGTTTTTTCAATGAAATAGCTAATAGTTTTTGTTTTAAAAACTAGAGCCAATTTGACAATTTTGGCCATTTTTTAAATATAGAATTGACTTCAGGCTACCGTGGCGCCAAATGTCTGTTCTCCGGTGTTATTTCTCGAAATTTTATTTAAAAAAAATTTGACCAAGTATTTTAAACACATCCTCACTTTTTTCTTTCATTTGATACTAAATAGATGCTATTTCAATTATTAATTTTAAGATATTACATAATTAACCTCAACTTCATAAAATGCTATATAGGTATGTACGGTCTGTTATATATATATATATATTTATTTATTTATTTATTTATTTATTGGTTTATCACATAAGTACAGCACAGCTTTGTAACATTGGCACATTCGTAATAATAAAAAAGAAAACCAGAACTATACATATGCTTGTTACGATAAACACCGCATGCATATATTTTTGTGTGAGAAGATGATTAACTAATAATTACAGTAAAATTTGTCCTTACAACTAAAAGTGCATAAAAGTAAATTCAAAATTGTGAACAATGAGAGAAAAATTAAAAATATTTTTTTTATTTTTTATACTTTAAGCTTTATATATATATATAAGTATTTAGAAATTTTAAAATTGTTTGTTTCTATTTTGGTATCTCATAAATAATTATTACGCATTTGAAAAAACAAGCTATTTTGAAATCATAGACAGATCCATCAACTTTATTTATATGTAAGTATAGATGATTACAAACAAAACATAACAAAAAAATTGAGAATAATATAATTTTTCAAAACTTCTTCAGTATAATGTATGATAATTGTCATCATACAATCTCATTTTTTCCTATCATCATACAAATTATAGTTTTACAAACAATATTAAACCACATAACATCGAAAACTAAAGATTTAGCATATCAATGAAACAGTTGTATAAAATAACGCTTTTAGCAAATACCAATTGTGTCCAGCGACTAACTTTAAATTGATATAACTTTTTTATTAATGAACCGATTTTAATAAAAAAAAACGGTAAGCGAAGCTACCGGAATCCAGTAGTAAAAACTGCATTTAGATCTGTTACGCCGTTTCTGAGATTAGCGTAAACACCCGCTCAGACAAACAGACAAAATTTTTTGAACATAATTATTTTGGGTTCTACTACACTGACAGGTGCTCTATATATATGTTTAATGTACAGAACAAACACAGATCAGTTACAATCATTCTTTCGTTTAGTTTGAGTTTTCTCTACTTTATTTTGTCGTTATTTTTGAGCCAGCACAATGATTTAATAACGATGTCATTTTGAAGTATTATTCACACATTGTATCTATATGACTCAATTTTAAAAGCTTTCATATGACGACGACTGGCCTCCATTTTTTAGTCTTTGTATGTTCAGTAATACAAAGGAATAAGGAAAAAATATACTGAAACCCTAAACCTAATATTATAACTTATAATATTAGTTTTAGGGTAATTTAGCATACTTTTAAGGAAAAAAGGAACCCTTATAAGATCACTTTGTTGTCTGTCTGTCATGTCAAGAGCCTTTATCTCAGGAACGCTTAGGGATATCAAATTAAAATTTAAACCATATACCTAGATTTACGGCCCCATGATTTCCTGAAAAAAAAAACCATACCACAAAACCAATTTGTACATTTACTCAAAAAAAAAGATTTAGTTCAGGAAAAAATATGAAAACTATTCATTTGTGGTTAAATTCTATAATCAATAGCCTTCAATAGTAAAAATCGCGTATTTCGACACTATAAAGGGAATCAAAATTTATAGGGTACTTCCGGTGCACCTAGAATTATGAAATTTTTCAGCTAGCATCTACAGATTTACCCTAAGCCTAGTAGTACTAGTTTAGCAAAAAATCTGAAAACTAAACATTTTGGTTTTGGTTAAATCCTAAAAAATAATAGCCTTAAAAAGGGAGCAAAATTTGGTATTAAAGCCGCTAGTTTAAGTGAGGTATCAGATGAAAGGGCTCTGACTAAGCTAAGCCTGAAGCTCAAGCTAAGCTTCACTTTGTAGCTGATATACCTAATTTAAAGCATAATGTTAGAAAAATAATCCTTTGTTTCTAAATTAGACAAATATTTTACTAAAAAATAAATGAAATATCTGTCGGTCGCTCAGTACTAACACAATTTTTTTCAGCTTCATATTAGGTAAATGCTAGTTCAATCCCTAATTTATACCGTCCCCAATAACCTCGCGTCGCTGTCATACATCTGTCGCTGATACGATTGGTCGCTACCTGTCGTATGTATACGTTTTTGCTTTGAACTAGTGCCCAAAATATTATTATACCTAATATCTCCATAACATCTATCTATAAGATGCTATTACTGACATATTGATGTAACTAGATGATTCAAACGAGCTAGTAGTGGCCTAGTTGATTAAATACCATTTATTGTGATTTGATCTTATGAAACTGGTATTTTTATTGAATTATTTTAACTTACACTTAGATACTCTATTTTCAAGGGCATAGGAATAAGAGAGGCCGGGTGGGGCGTGCCCACCCCAGATATTTTAGTAACAAAAAAATTGCCCCGGAAAATTAAGAAAACAACATTTGCACGACCTTATCTGTTCAATGCTCAAATCCAACTAAAAGCTATTTTTTTATTTTTTTTAGTTCACGCGGTGTCCAGCAATCCAACACTCCATTCTCATTAAGACCATTCTCCACTTTACGCCGAATTCTGGAGGCATTACGTGTTCAGTGGCAGACCTCAAGGCCGCGCTTTGGCTCGACACCAGAGCAAAAAAATGAAAATATTAAATTTCATCGAGTAGAAATCGAACGCGTGATCTGTCGCGTTTACAGTCGCCAAAGGTAGTTTACTTAAAAGTAGCAGAATTCATTAACATCCATTTTAATTCGTTCTCTAACCAATTATGCCACTACGTTCACTGAATGGTAAGTCGGGACGAACTGTGTTGCTGAGCTTCCTTACTACAACGCGCTGTCTAGGTTATTCTGAGTCCGGACAGTATATTGATGACATTTGAGAACTACTGCTTTAACAGAGTTCTAATTGTCTTATATATGGACATCAATTCAGAATATATATAATATTAGGCGTTTCACCACTTGCCGGATAAAAAGAGTGGGCTTTCCCCCTTTTTTAAGTTATGACTCATGCAGGCACAAATAAACGATAAACTTGAAAAAAATCAGCTGCACACGCATTTACCGCACAGCAAGATGGGCGGAGGAAACTTATGTTACAATACAAATAATGGGAAATATCTAAAAAGTGTAAAAATTTATAGGTACTTCACAGATAAAAAAATATTACAAACTTATATTTGTAGTTCATTTCATTCAAGATGTGTACATATGCCTGCAAACTTAAGTTTGTAAATGTTTATAAGTTGTACTTCCCGTTGTTTTACAATCCTAAAATTCGTACGGAAGCCTCGGTGGGCGACTCCGACTCGCACTTAACCGGTTTTTTAATAATGTATAAAATAAACTTTTATAACAGGCGCATAAGAACTTCGGCGTAGCTTGATGAGAACGTATGACATAGTGCTAACTGCGCTTTGATTGTCGCGGGTTCAAATCCTGCTGCGTCAAATTTATTTACGTTTTTTTAAAAAATATTAGTTATTATAAAAATATTTTATTTTTAATTTTTTTTTATAGTTGAATAACACTATAAAAAAAAATGTTAAAAATATAAAACCACGACCGGCGCTGATGCCAGATGCTTTACCACTGCGCTACGACAACCTCCACTTGGTGGCAACAAAAAGTCTAAGAAAAGTAGTAAGTCTAGAGCTAGTTAATATATAGTATTAGAATGAAGTTATCTTGGTTGCGACACGTTTCCGTGTAGCCGGGCGTTATCAGCGCAGATATACTATCGCAACACGGGCCGGTGTCGTGAATTTACTTTATCATTTTAATATTTACAACTGCTTTATGCTTTTTTCGAATTTTAGGACTAAACTCAGTGATTGTATGAGAATTTTAATAATACATGGTTTTTAATACGCTACTAGGATACCGTTTAAAAAATCCATCTTTACATGTTAAAACGTGGTAGGAATCTGTGCAAAGATTCAGATCCTTCTAAATTAATATTCTTATATTATAGGGTTTCTCCCATCCTAAGTACTAATCAAACAAAATAAAGATACAGAAAAATTTACGTATCTTTCGGGACAAATAGGTTGTAGAATGATGGATGGTAGAAATTTTTCTTAATACAAAATGTACCCATACCTTTATTAAAAATAAACAATATAAAAACAAATGTTATGGAAAATACAATTGTGACCAAAGAATTCGATAGATTTTCTGAATCCTATTCCCACTCACGATGATTTTCATTTTCTAGGTTTGGTAACAAGACAACGCGCGACACGGCAACGACACATGACCTAACACTATGTTCCTTCAGCCTACTCTGCTATATACTATACACTGGATACAGAGTAGAACTAAAAAGAAACAATAGGTTCATTCCTTATTGAAAACTCATGTATTTCTTAAAAGAGCGAAAGCTCTTTTAAGCTGATGCTAGCTGCTGCTGCTAGAAAGTTTGGGAAACCAAACTTTCTGACTTTTCAATCAGCATTTATCTAAATAATCAAGTGATCACATTACTGTAGACCAATGGTGGATTCATCAGTAGGCTGTGTAGGTTTGAGCCAGCCCAGGATGGGAGATTTTTGTCCATCTCCATGCCCCCATTCTTCCTATGCCTGTTATAGCAATGATCTAGGAACTCACAATAATGGAGATAAAGAGCGGCAAAAACTTAACAGTCTATACTATTAATACATGTAAATACGCCACTGCTGTAAGCTCAGTACTTTAGTCTAACCATGGATGACGATGAATAGCGGGGTCCTTTGAATCCAGTTGAGTGAATTACTTCAAATCCCCTTTGAGCTTCCTCCATACAAAATTTCATTAGAATCGATTCAGTGGTTTTGTCGTGGAAGAACCGTCGTGACCCAACGGCTCAAGGTCTATAAGCTGTAAACGCGACGCCTGTGGATGCGATTCGTACTCAGAGAAATAAATTATTCTGGTTTCTTTGCTCTTGCGCTTATTCATGTGTATCAAAACTATGCTATTTGTCGTTGCGCAGTTGGCATTAATTATGCCTACGTTTACATGAATGCAATAATCGAAGTTTTGACTCTCACAGGAATACTTAATGTTAAAAGCTCAAGAGTTTATTTGGTTGGACCGTGGACGCGCTAATCGTACTAATTGATGTTTACCTGATTTCATATTATAAAACAAGTAGTTGGTTTTAGCCTTGAAGTATAGCTTTTTAGTGAAAAGTAAAGAATGAAGTGTACCGTCACTACGTCTACTCTCTCCATCACAAAATAAGCTGTAACGATATATAGATACCTAAAGCATCGCGCGAAGCATTCTATATGTAGGTAAATGTTAATAGAATTTTCCTCTCGGTTCTAAATTAAAGTGTGACGTCATTCACTGCAGTAGGGACGCTTATATCATCGCCTTAGTTACTTGCACACGAACAGCCATAAAACAAAGTGAAGTAAGATACTTATTACCTTTTTTTTCATAAGCAGTTTTCTTTTGGGAATAGGGGGAAGGAATCTCTTAACACTAGAGAGTGTTGACACCCAGTTCACGGAATCATTTGGGAGAGTAGAGGAAGGAAAGGAAAGTTTTTAACTGGCGTCGAATATATACATGTTTCGTTTCTTATTTATAGATTTCGACCTGTCTGTTAAAGATAAAACACTATAGAGCATTGGTTAAATCGGATAGTCACAAATACATGTTTTAAAAGGAGCTATATATTTTTTAGCTTTACGCTGTATCCCGCACATATCAGAGTAGGCGGAAGAAATTTAGTACCTAGGAAACTCCGTTCCCATTAAGACACGTTACCCACTCTCCGCCGAATTCTGCTCTTTGATTTAATCTGTAAAAATACATAGTCTTATTTATCGTCTGAGGCCAGTCGTGGCACAAAGTGTGACTGTAAAGCCGACTGGTTGTGGGTTCGATCCCCACTCGAGGAGATGAAATATTTATTTAAAATTTATATTACCATTTCTTCGCTCCGGTGTCGACGCAAAGCGCGGCGTTGAGTTCTGCCACTCAACACGCAATGCCTCCAGAATTCGGCAGAAAGTAGGAAACGGAGTGTCTTAACACTAGGTTCCCACTGCCTACCCTGCTGTGATAGATATTAATTTGAATAGCTTTCAGATATTAATTTGAATATATAACAGAGTACGTTTTAATAAAACTATAAGAGTTAAATTTTAATATCTATAATATCGAATTACTTTAATAATACCTAAAAAAATATTTCACGCTGTACCCCGCACATAGGCATATGGAACCTAGTGTTAAGACACTCCGTTACCCAAGCATCGCCCCATATACGAGATACTACGTTTTGCCTGTGCTTTGTCTTACAAAAGCAGAGAAATGAAATTACCTTTTATTATAATAAGCAATTGCACCTATATAGCAATTCCTGGCAAAAAAATATATTTTCAAAATTACAGTTATATCACTCTTTCAGTGACCGGTTACTATTTATATGTATATAGAGGGTGCATTTTAAAATGCACGTTTATTTATTAACTCTCGTCGCGTATTGGTAGGTATACCTACTCGTACATACATACATATATTTTTAACTAACTGCAGACGGACACTAAGTTCTACTATTAGCTTATCAACTTAAGAGTTTTATTTATGCGTCTCACATGCAGTACAAAGAGAATACGTAATAAGTCATTGTTTTTTTTTTTCATTTAAGTATAAATATAGAGAAATTAGGTGCATTGTTTTTAGGTATAACAAATATATTTGACACAGCGTAGCGCACGTTAAACCGCATTATCAAATAAATATATTTACCCGACTGGAAATCGAACCTACATCCACAATATGTACATAGGTAGCTACTGCCATACACTACAAGAGCAACGATAGCATTATGGAAAGCCGAATAAAACTATTTTAGAGGGATCGTTTATTTTGAAACCGACGTTGCAGTGTAAACGAATTTAATCAGTAAAATGGCTGGCTATATAGGATTTAACAGCTTTGCGTATAATGCAAATTATGTAAGGTTATAAGAGACATTTTAGAGAGATAGGTTTTACTAATATTTTATATTAGTTTTCGTGGATTTTAAATTTTATTCATTCATAATCGTTATGTTATTAACATTTTATTTTAGTTATTAATATTATCGATGACTATTAGATTTATTAGATAAAAAATGGGCATATTTTGTCATATTGTTGTTGTATAGTTTTTGCTTGTTTCTTGAAAATTACTTTTTTTCCGTTCTTTAAGAGGCCTTTTTAAAAAAGAGTCGAGTAAGCCTATTTATAAGCAAAGACAGAATGTAGTTTTTATTCTCTATTAGAAAACAAAAAAAATATTCAACTAACGGATATGAAGGGATACGGTTCACGTTAACAATAAACGATCAAGCTTTGAAAAATTTTAATATTTAACATTTTTGTTACTAAAATCCAAATATTATGTTAACATAAAAAAAAACACGATTCTCATACAAAAGATGAACATGAATGTGCCAGCCATGAGCCAGGCTATGAAAATCAATATCCCCGGCCCCGAGCAGGCGACGCCCTTACGCTACTCGAGCTCGACCTATATTCCGCGATCCACGGCCCTTCACATAGGCTAATGTAAAGCGTTAAATATACTCTTTTCAGGTGTTTCAGCCTGTTTTATGTTAAACGTGTTAAGAAGATTGCTAGGTACCCAAATGTAAAAACATTTATATAATAGCCTATATATTTTTCTGATGTATAAACTATGAGCTATATTACCGTAAAGTACCGTACGTACGTACCGTACCGTAAAGTTTCATCTAAATCCGTTCAGTACCTATTGCGTGGAATAAACATCCATCATTACTCCCAATCTTGCACTTTTATAATATTAGTAATACAGAGCTAAATCACTATATAAAGACAAATAAATAGTATTTGTTTATTTATTTATATTATATGGAGGCCTGTCGTGGCGCAGGGGCACAAAATGTGACTGTCTGTGGGTTCGATCCCCACTCGAGGAGATGAAACATTTACTTAAATTTATATTTCCATTTCTTCGCTCTGGTGTCGAGGCAAAGTGCGGCGTTGAGTTCTGCCACTCAACACGCAATTCCTCCAGAATTCGGCAGAAAGTGGGGAACGGAGTGTCTTAACACTAGGTTCCCTCTGCCTAACCTGTGTGTGCGTGATACAGCGTGAAGTTGGTTTATTTATTTTTAGATCTCTATTGGTAACTTTGGTACATATAAAGAATCTAATGACATATACTCTGTTATCAAATGTTCTGCCAGGTACCTAATATAAACCTATGTGAACCCGTTTTGTCTACCCACTGATTCCCAACCAGTGGTCCACAGAAGCCTAAATATGGTCCGCGAACGATTTTAATATTATCACAGGTAATTTTTATTATACCTACATGCATAGTGGTCCCTGCTACCAAGAATGATATAAAAGTGTTCCTTGATTAAGAAAAGTTTGGGAACCCCTGGTCTAACCAGATTGATACAGTTTGTATTTTCACTACAACTTACAATGGAAAAATTAAACCGATTTGGGTACGTCTAACGGCGCTGACCTATTAAAAATGCTCAATTGAGGACATTTGTACTTCGAACTGAGCCTACAGTACTAACTGATGTATACAATACTTTGAGTATCATTCCCTTTATAAACTTGTAGTTAATAATGTTTGTAAGAAATTTCAATGATACCTATATTAGTATATATTTTTAAATTCACTCTCTATCCCGCACATAGCATGGTAGGCGGAAGAAACGTGAGGACCTAGTGTTTTTTTTTTTATAGAAAAGGACAAGGCAAACGAGCGTTCGAGTCACCTGATGGTAAGTGATTACCGCCGCCCACGACCTCGTGCAACACCAGAGGAGCTACAGGTGCGTTGCCGGCCTTTAAGGTGGAGATAGACGCGCTTTTTGAAGGTACCCATGTCATATCGACCTGGAAACACTGCCGCGGGTAGACCATTCCACAGTTCCGTGGCGCGTGGAAGGAAGTTCCTACGAAACCGCACAGTAGTGGATTGCCACGTATCCAGGTGGTGTGGGTGATATTTTAGCTTATGACGTACTGTGCTGTTAGAAAATTCGGCGGCAGGTAACAGGTCAAACAGTCCTTCAGAACACTCCCCATGATAAATGCGATAGAGAACGCACAGCGAGGAGACGTCTCTACGCAAAGCCAAAGTATCAAGACTTTCACAGATCATTGGGTCCCCAATGATTCAAATGGCTCTACGTTGCATGCGATCAAATGGTTCAAGCTGATACTGGGGTGCACCGGCCCAGAGATGAGAACAGTACTCCATATGAGGCCGAACCTGGGCCCTATATAGGGCCAAACGGTGTTTTGGCGTGAAGTACCATCTTCTCTGTTGATGACCCCCAGTTTCTTCGAGGCTAACTTGGTCTTGCTTTCCAGATGATCGCGATACTGACAGTCACTCGAAACATTAAGGCCCAATATACTGGTACTGGGCGCGGCTGTAAGGGGAGTTATGAAAGACTGGCGATACGATAAATGGGATTTTTTTTGTGGTTAACGCGCAAACTTATGTCTTCCGGGTGTTGAACTGAACTAAGTTCCTTTCACCCCATGAGGAGACATTGTCGAGGGATGCCTCAACAGAAGACACAAGTTTATTACGGCACTGTTCAGCGTTTTCCCGAAAAAGACTTGCTCGGCCGGAGTAAGCAGCGTCCACTGTGCTATCATCTGCATAGCAATGAGTGTTGGAATCCTCTATCATGTCATTGATATGCGGAAGAAACAGCGTAGGAGACAGCACGCAGCCTTGGGGAACGCCAAGCGAACGAACAGCGTTCACGGGCATATGTTTAGAGCAAAAGCCGTCCGTAAAGCTGGCGATCCACTTGCATAAGTTCTCGGGAAGGCCATAGGATGGAAGTTTAGCCAGGAGCGCCTCATGCCACACTCGATCAAAGGCCTTCGCCATGTCCAAACTAACTGCCAGGCCCTCTCCCTTGCATTTAATAGCCGCAGCCCAGCGGTGGGTAAGGTAAACCACCGCTCTGGCACCGCGGGATGATAGACTCCTGATATTGCAAAAGTCCACGTTGAGCGTGGAAGGGGTTGCCGTGGAGCGTACGTCATGTTTGCCCTGTCTATAGCGCTTAGACTCAGATAGGGATTCTCCAGCACCGGAGGTGCTGGTACCCTCCTGGAATAGTATCTCTTTGAGTGCTGCTATCATATTCCAGGAAGGGGTGGGGGTTGGGCTCCGGAGCCCGGCATTACGACATTAAAGCCACTACTTAACGCCGGTTTTAAATGCCGGGGGTGGTAATGATCCGGGCGAGTATTTAATATTTTCATTTCCTCACCCTGGTAACGGCAACACGCAATACCTCGAGAATTCATCTTGAGAAAGTGAGAAGCGAAAGTGTCTTAATGGCAATGATGTGTTTAGCACAAGGTGCGCTGCTATGTGCGGGATACAGTGTGAAGCACAAGACAAGCAAAAAAGATATCACAAGAATAAAGAACACAACGAGTAGCGCGCGCTTAAATTAGGTCAATAGTGAATTGTTTAGTTATTTCGATATTATCATAACGGCCTTGCGGGGTTTCTTCAAACCGATAATCCTATTTATTAGAAACTGCTGCTGCTGTATAGATAGAAGCCATGGATAATATAGGCTTTGTACCTACTAAATACTTTAAGCACCATAGTTGCGAAGTGGGGCAGTGTCTTTATTCACGCGATGGGTTTGGGTTCAATCCCCATTCGGAGGAATGATTATATCTATAACTAGTCATCGCCTGCTGCTTTGTTTGCGTGGATTTTGACATGTAAAATGGAAACCCCCGTTTTCCCCCGTTCCTACGTGAACACTTACATTACTGGACTCAAACAGTTAAAACTGTTTGAGTCCAGTGATTTCGTTTGTATTGTCTGTCAGTCACTAAGTAACGGAAGAGTTTTTATATATGTATATTAGTTTTATTTAACACCGCATTGATTTTAAAAATAGATGGAAAATGTAGAACGAATTGTCTTAATACTAGATTCTCTATGTCTAGGGTAGACAGACTTTATGTTGGATACGGGCTTGGTTTGCTATAAAACAATTATTCTTATTGCGAAATAATATCCTATTAGGTCTGAATATTTAAGAACGAGTTTTATCTGAAAAAGTTAATTTTGTAATTGATTTGATTCAGTCGGTAAGAATAAATCAAAATTGACACTTTTAATGGTTCTTTTATAAAATGCTTATATTCGACTCAATGTGTAATATCTGTTTTTTGTATTTTTATATTTCGCAGTGGGCAATAAGCCCGTCACCAAGTCCGTGAACATTATGTATTTTAAACATCATTGTTTAAGCGGTGCGGTAGTGGTGTCCGCCTCTCAACACGCAATGCCTCGAGAATTCGTCGGAAAGTAGAGAATGGAAGTGTCGTAATGAGAACGGAGTGCCTCTACACTAGGTTCCCTCTGCCTACCCTGCCATGTGCGGGATACAGCGTCAAGCTAAAAAAATAATAGTAAAAAAAATTATCTGTATAGACAAAGAAATATTTCATTCTCGTCAAAATCATCTAGAATTTTTCATTAAATAATATAAGTCCCTAACCACGTCGCCCCTTCTGCTTCACCCCTGGCCCGTGCAGTATCCCTTGTTCCTTTATTTTTGCATATCAATTCTGTAGTACAAAAGCGCAATTTTAGATAATTAAAAAATTTGCTTGACAAATATCACCTTGAAAATTTTATATTTTTCTAGGATTATTAATAGAAATTAATATACACAACTAACAAAATAATTTCATATCTTCCTCAAATGATTGAATATATTCAACCGCTCTCTCCTTATTTGACGAAACTTGACCGCATTTGGTCTAATTAGACAATCTGTTGTTCAATTTTGAATCTATTTAGTATATATAGTATTTTGTATGTAGTTTACATACCAATTACAATGCTATAGGTAGGTCTACTACCTTTGAACTTCTAACACTCAATAAAAACGTTATATTGAGGTGTTTTCCATTTTAGAAATATTTATCTTTCTTCTCCAAGTTCCCAGCGGACCAGAGAAGTATCTATATCTTCTTCTCACCGACGTATGCTTAGATAGATACCTTTGAAACTACGCAACAGATTTTATTATAGTTTTTACTAATAGACAAAATGATTCAATAGGAGAGTTTGTATACATACAAACTTACTAATACTTAAGAAACAAAGTATTTGTATATTATATGAGAATAGTCCAAGCGGGTGTAAGTATAAGCAATCTTTACAATATTTAATACATCTAAATATACATATATGTATATATATATAAAACATTGTAAGCCCAGTTACCAAGGGGTAGTCGCACACCCCCACCCCCCCGGTCCGCCACAGGCGAGATCGATAGCTGCATCGCGCATCGGTGTCGCGCGGGTCGCGGCCCTGCTCCACTGGCCTACTTACTGTGTTGTACGTTGTATGTTGTAACTGCCGATCATGTTGAAATTATTTACAGTTAAAATGAATGGTTGAATTTTTGGTTTGTTTTCTAGGTTAACTTATGATTGGTGGTTAAAGCGCGTGGGATGGTCGTGGGTCCTAATGATTACTATAGGTACCTACGTACTTTTTATTTATGAAAAGTATTTATATTTGTCTAGTTAGGTTCCTAATTTAGAGGGAAATGTTTTGATGGTAATTGGAATGTGTAATACAGATTGAGCGCTTACTAGATATAATCTAGTCTATCAGATGATACCCAGGAATCAGGATATTTGTTTTAACATTAGGTTCTCAGGTTCCCTCTGCCTATCTTGCTATGCGATACAGCGTAAAGCTAAATAAAATATATAATGCTGAAGAGTTTATTTAGTCGGACTACTTATTCGAATAGTTTTTTTTTTTTGTGTTTTTTTTGATAATCCATTTATCGAGGAAGGATATAGAGGTATATATATATATATATATATATATATATATATATATATTTCACACATCATACATCATGTTACTCGTTTCGATGTGGACAGCGGGATACCCGCTTTACCTTGGACACTTGAAATGGGTCATGTGTCATACACAACTCCAATTAAAATCTTGTATCATAATATAATCTTGATGGTAAAATTAAGTAATATACTATATTATATTATTTTGCAGATGGACATTTACGTCCAAACGGCGAGCCCGATCGTCGAACAAGTGCTCAAGGGCTACAATGGGACTATCTTCGCGTATGGACAAACGGGCACCGGCAAGACCTACACCATGGCAGGGAGCAACTCAGCCCCGGAGTTGAGAGGCATCATACCGAACTCCTTTGCTCACATATTTAGTCATATAGCGAAGGCTAAAGACGACGAAAAGTGAGTATTGAAATTCTTTTAAGATTTATTTTTTTAGCAACACGATGCATGAGTATACTACGTATAGTAGGTAAGCAGAGGGAACTTAAAGTTAAAACACTCCGTTCCCTACTTTCCGCCTAATTTTCGAGTTTGCCTTGTCACCGTTCACAGAGCAAGGAAATTAGAATAATTCATTTCCTTAAACGGAAATGGAACCCACAGCCGTCGCGCTTATAATCAGATGCAGTGCCACTGAGCCACGACTGACTTTTAGGGCCCCGTATCTTAAAAGGAAAACGGAAACCTTATAGGATCACTTTGTTGCTCACAAAATAAATCAACAGCACAAAAAAATCAAGTTTCTAAGTCAACGCAAACAACAGACACAAGCGTTTATGCATCGTTTTTACTGCATTTTGTCTGAAATTCACCGCGTACCTAATCAAAACTTATACGGTGCTTCCCGTGAATCTACAACTAGAAAATTTGATAAGAAGTTACAGGACAAATAAAGGAAAAAATCCGAAATGTTTTAATCTATGAACATTTCATAAAAAAAATTCAAACTTATAATTGTAGTTAATTTCATAAAAAATAAGGACATACATCCACAAACTTAAGTCTGTCAACTTTTATAAAGTGTACTTTTTGTACTGAAATTGAAAAAATGCCCCAAAAATTGTTTTTTTAGATCTGTAGCGGATGTTTATTCCAATTTCAAGCAAAAACTGTTGAAACGATTTAGATTAAATTTTACAATAAAATCAGAATCAGAATAGCATAAGCAGTTTATATAGGAGATTTTGTATAATTTGGCGATATTATAATATAATAATATTAAACGGACGAAGCCGCAGGTGGCTTGGTAGTAATTACATAATTTGTACACCAGGTTCCTAGTATGCGTGACATATTTGGAGATTTATAATGAAGAAGTGCGGGATCTTCTCGGTAACAATCCCCACCAGAGCCTCGAAGTGAAGGAACGACCAGATATTGGAGTCTTCGTTAAGGACTTGACGGGTAAGTGCTTAGATTATATAAGTTTAGGTTATGAGTAATTATACTCAAAGTCAAACCAGATAACAAAAAAAAATCATAAAGAAATGTTTTCCTAGCTTTTGACTTTATCGTTTAACATTATTTTTGTAAAAAAATAACGAATTTTACTAAAAAAGAATACCTGATATATTTAATAGTATTTGAGTACAACGTTATTTTTCAAATGACAAATACGCAAATCCTTTAAATATACGCATCTATTCAGAGATTCCCTGCTCATCCCACCAAATGAGTTAGTTAGATGAAATAAAATACGAAACAGATAATAATAAAAGCAATTTCACATTTTATGCCCATAGTAGGGTAGTAGGATAAGGAACGAACCTAGTGTTAAAACGCTACGTTCCGCTTGCACCACCCAACTTTTGAGACAATGCGTATTAAACGGTGGAGAAAATGACGAAAGCGGGGAAAAAGTATTTAAATAAAAACGTTCTTCTGAGTGAGGATCGAATTTACAACCGTCCCGTTTACATTCAGACACTGTCTCAATGTGCCATGAAGGTCTTTAAGATTATAACATATTTTACAATGATAACAGGCTACGTAGTCCACAATGCTGACGAATTGGAAAAGATCATGGCAGTAGGCAACAAGAACAGGCATATAGGTGCCACAGCCATGAACATAGAAAGTTCTAGATCTCACGCCATATTCTCTATAACAGTAGAAAACAGCAAGAAAGGCGCAGATAATAAAATGCATGTCAAGATGGGGAAACTGCATCTTGTCGATTTGGCGGTAAGTTAAGCAATCTTTGTAATAGTTGGGTTTGGGAGGTGTAGTTATTAGGTTATCTAATGTTGATCATAGTAGCAATCTGGCAACATTTACGGATAAGAGGCATCTCGCGATACTCCGTGAAGTTTTAGTAAAATTAAGACAAATTTTAGTAAAATTAAACCATTTTCCCCTCATTCCAGGGTTCAGAACGTCAAAGTAAGACTCAAGCAACAGGAACAAGACTAAAAGAAGCGACAAAAATAAACCAATCCTTATCAGTGCTAGGCAATGTGATATCAGCTCTAGTCGACGGGAAATCTACGCATATACCATATAGGAATTCCAAGTTGACAAGATTACTGCAGGACTCGCTTGGTGGGAACTCTAAAACTGTTATGGTAAGGACTAGTGGTTACGCTTCGAACTGACTAGTGAGTTCGAATCCAATCGTTGTGGAATTACATTGGAATTGTTTTTATTTACTCGCTATGGTAGTAGTGTTGAGTTCCGCTGCTAAACACGCAATGTTTTAAAAATTAGAGGGAAATTGGGGATCGGAGTGTCTTAACACTAGGTGCCCTAAATATTCGGGATGTAGCGTGAAGCTAAGAAAGAAAAATAGTTTGTGATGAAACTACTCCTATAACTCCTTAATCTATATCATATTATATATTATCTAATATGTAACTGTACTATCTTTACTTATATACTTAATATTATAAGGCTAAAGAATTTGTTTGTTTAAACGCAATTTAATCTCAAGAACTCATATTTCGCCAATGAAGAATTATTTTTGCGTTGGGTAGTCCATTTATCGAGGAAGGCTGCTGTCAGCCACCGTCCGCATAGAAAGTGCTATATGTTATACACAATCTTTTTATTCCCACTTTACCAACTTTGGTTAAATTATAAAATATTCTTAAATATAATTCCTCCAGATAGCAACCGTCGGTCCGGCGGACTCCAACTACGTGGAGACTATAAGCACGCTCCGCTACGCTAACAGAGCTAAGAACATTGAGAACAAAACTCATATTAATAGTGAGCCGGGAGACGCTTTGCTTACACGGTTAGTATATTAATACAGTACGACATCGAGTCGAGAGTTTTGTTTGAAAACTAGTGCTTTACATTTGGTCCATTTCTGACAAAGTTATCCATGATTAATCACAAAAGTCTTATATTTCCGTTAAGTTTATGCGCGGCAAATGGAAAATAATCAACATCACAATATCACGCCAATCGATTTCGGTCATTGTTTTTTTTTTTGGAAAAGATACATTTCAAGGCTATATTGATGAATTTGGTTAGGTTCTGATTATGGAATCCGGTGGAAGTCGTTTTTTTTGTTTATTTTCTTTTTCGTTTTCCTAAAATTTTATTTCAAAAAACTGGTAACACTACACTCTTGGTAGTCCGTTAGTTTCCTCTCTTTGGTAGTGAGCCAAAGCGGAACGTTGAGTTCCCCCACTCAACACGCAGTCCAGAATGGGATCGGAGTGTCTTGTAGTAGTAATACTTGGTCATCTATCCTTTTATATGCAGCAGTTAAAAAATAATCATTATGCACTATATAAATAAAATCATCTCTCGAGCGAGAGGGAACCTAGTGTTAGTGTTCCCCACTTTCAGCCGAGTTTTTTCGAGGCATTGCGCGATAAGTGGCTGAACTCAGTGCCGAGCCTTTGCTTTGGTGCCGGAGCGAAGAAATGAAAATATTAATAAATAATAATTCATTTCCCCGAGTGGGACTCGAACCCACAACCGTGGGTTCCGCGATACAATCACACCCTTGTGCCTCTGCGCTACGACGGCCTCATTACTATGCACTAAATTATGTTTTACTAATATGTTTTAAAGAAATGCATAAAATATTAATTATTATTTTTCAGATTCCAACAAGAAATAGATCAACTTAAAAAACAATTGGAAGAAAATTCGAATGGTAAGTTTTTTTTTAAATTAATTAGTTAGTAATAAAATTATCTTTGTCATAAAACTAGCACCTACGTGGCACAATGGAAAAATTTCTGACTGTAAACTCGACGGGTGTAGACTCGATCTTTATGAGGAAGAGTTAGTTATTTTAAAAATCCCGCCCTGGCAAAACAAACCGCAGCGTTGAGTTTCGCCCATTCAGCAAACAATGTCTCGACACTAAGTTTCCCTCTGCCTTGCCAGCAATATTATCTATATCGGTAAAGTGTAAAATAAAATAAAAATAGATTAGCTTCACGCTGTATCCCGCACACAGCAGGGTAGGCAGAGGGAACCTAGTGTTAAGACACTCCGTTCCCCACCTTCTGCCGAATTTTGGAGGCATTGCGTGTTGAGTGGCAGAACTCAACGCCG
>DWLH01000538.1:0-19158 GCA_018249795.1 Heliconius telesiphe telesiphe
ACCGCACAGTACGCCATAAGCTGAAATATCATCCACACCACCTGGATACGTGGCAATCCACTACTGTGCGGTTTCGTAGGAACTTCCTTCCACGCACCACGGAACTGTGGAATGGCCTACCCGCGGCGGTGTTTCCAGGTCGATATGACATGGGTACCTTCAAAAAGCGCGTCTATCTCCACCTTAAAGGCCGGCAACGCACCTGTAGCTCCTCTGGTGTTGCACGGGGCCGTGGGCGGCGGTAATCATTTACCATGAGGTGACCCGAACGCTCGTTTGCCTTGTCCTTTTCAATAAAAAAAAATAAAAAAAAGTGTAAAGATACTCCGTGCCCATTAAGACTTCCGGTCACTCACTTTCTGCCTGGAATTCTGGAGGCATTGCGTGTTGCAGAACTCAACGCCGCGCTTTGCCTCGTTACTAGAGCAAGAAGAAATGTAAATATTAAATATTTAATTTTCTCGAGTGGGAATCGAACTCACAACCTGTTGCGTTTACAGTTACACGCTTTGGCCTTTTGGCGCGATTGGCCTTGATATATGGAGGAAAATAATAATTAAATTACTTCAAAGAAAAGATGATTTAAAAACAACAAACGAAACATTATTAGAGTCGACGTTAATCTAATATAGGGTGTTTTTATAAAATAAATTTTATTTAACTTTCAATTGATATATTTTGAAGTTTTTCTATTAATATTATAATTGCCTTCACTGGCCTTTTTTGAAGTCGGTCAAAATTTTAAAAAATATCTATCTTTCTTCCCAGGTTGTTTTCCTACCACGCCGAATCGGGGATATGGCCGTATCCGATGATGAAAATGATCTACGGAACAATATACTTTCCACTTTTCTTCGTTGTCGTCGCTATTCTTTATTTGATATGTTATTTTGTGCAATGGCCGTTATCCAATCTTGTGTTTAACACTTGTATTAAATCAGAGAAAATAAGGTATTGAAGTTGTTTTTTTTATTACTTCACATTTTTTACTAAAAAAAATTAAGTTGAAGTTCTGTTATCGTTCATTTTGACGTTCATGCTAATGCTCTGTGACACAAGGCATAACTGTAGGACTGCATTTATATATCGATCTCAACTCTAAGATCTATCTCAAGATCGAATTTATAGTTGAGAGCGATTTATAAATACGGATTTTAGTGCCCAAAGTGGCTCTGACCGCAGGTACAGTGGGTTAGATCAAAATGAATAACGTTATGCATAGATTATAGGATATAGCCTATAGTCTAACGGACGTAACTCAACTACAGCCTTTTTTAGAAAATGTATTAAAATAATGATTGTATCGGGACTTGAACCTAGGCCTCTTGGAAACCATCAAAGGTTTCTAAGTTATTGCCTTTTATGGAGCGAGACTACCTTTAAGTTAATATAATTTGAATGATTTTTATTTTTTAATCTTCCGCATTCAGAATGTTAAATTACGCATATTTTACTTTCCTCAGTGACATTTTAAAAATGTTAAAAGTATTTAATAAATAGCATTCTCTCTTACCAGATGTTAATTCTGAGCAATTATCTTTGTTAATAACATAAATTAATTGTAATCGCGAGTATACGTATGTCGTCGACAAAACTTAGTGAGAACGTATGGTTTAGTGGTCACAATATTTGTAAGGTTGTCAAGAGGTTCAGGATCAAAACCCGCTACGCTTCTTTTTTTGTACGTTTTCTAAAAAAAAATATAATAGGACAAAAAAAATAAACATGGAGATAAATAAAACACATAGCCTTGCAAGTGATTCGAGAATAATAATAAAAACAATAACATTTATTTCTATTGGTTCTCGACTCCATCTCCGTCTTCTAAGGTACAATGTTTGTATTATAAATCAACAAAGCTAAAGTAGGCACACGTTGACCGACATACAGCCTAACTGTTATAATAAAAAACTTTTTTTCAACACAAATTTTCACTAAATATTATTTTTAAAAAAAAACTAACTGTCTTTTCCGATCAACGTGCGCGTACAAAATATTTTATTCAATATAATCTGTTTAATTTTTTTTACATAGATATATGATTTTTTTTATATTTTGTTTCTCTTTAATATGTTCAGTTATGTGTAAAAATACTCAATATTTAACAAATGAATATTTTTTTCATAATATAAAATAATTATCTCATAGAAAACAAGAGGTACAAAATTTTTCTATTTATAATTGAGATACCCTCGTGGGTTCTTTTTGTATATAATAGAAGCTCTTTTAAATAATTATTGATGAAACAAACATTTGAAACAATGTATAGAAAACCACGCGAACCCATAAACCTGCATCAACCTTGCCTTTTTTCCAAAATATTACGCTATCCTTTATGTGTCCAAATCTATAATATTGTTTTAGTGAAAATTTTGCAAAACATAGTACAAAAGTTTTAGAAATACCTACTAAACTACCCAGCAATCAAAAACATTACCCTAAATCGTAAGCGCAGGGTCGATTCTGTGTCGTCCGTCGTAATAAATTCATATCATACTTAGTTCAAGGTGAAACACAAGTAACGTCACAGAATCTGCCCATGCGCAGGAGCACTAAATCTAGAAACTATCACGAAGATCCCTTCATACGTTAGAAAGGGACAGTCCGATATCCCTTACTCATTTCCGCACCAATCACAAGTCTACAATTTAAGAAGTATAGAATGGACACGATTTTTTTTAGTAATTGTTCATTTTCTAGAGGCATATTTTGATAGATTATTGAATTTTTTAAAATAAATTCGAGGTATCGCCTGCTTGCAAACTTGAACGTGAACTGTGATTGGGATTACAATTGTTAATTGTGCTTTGTAAATTTGTCAGTCTATCGATGTTTTAAAAGAAAATTTAAGGAATAAAACAGTAAAGTTACAAAAAATTTACGCATATGTCTAATATATTTCTGATTTCAAATAAGAAATAAAAAATGTATTACAACATTAAAAAAAAACAAAAAAAATCTATATGTAATAACAGAAAAATCCCAAAAAATCCAGTTGCAAGTTTGGAACAGACATAAAATTAGACGGTTACATCTTTACGTTTAGGCAAAAGCGGTTTTTTACCGATTTTTCAGTCTTAGTGCTCTAAAACTTCGTCATGCTTTGTACAAAGAGAAATGTCTTCATAAATTTCAATTTCATTCCCTGATATGCAAAAATTTTTTGATATACACGAAAAATTTTACATTTTTTTGACAGTTACGAAAGTTTTGACAGTTCGTGAACAAAATTTGACATTTCTAATACGTCAGCGACAAATGCCAACTTATCTAATGTGCTTCTAAATATTATATTCAAAATAAAATTATTTTTTGAATACTTTTTCACCTAGATACCTGTTTTACAAATAAGGATCACATCTGTTGTCCGCAAAACAATAAGTGAACAGGAAGAAAATCATTATTTCATATAACAGCTGTAATTTATGCAAACAAAACATGAACCACCCGTATATTTTTATTATTCTATATACTCTCACTATTTATGCATGATTAACACTATTTTATTATTATTTTAAACGGAAAGTGTGTGTGAATATCTCTGTGATAATAAAAAAACAATATTATAAATGTAAATATAGTATATAAATATAGATACTATACTAATATATATTATCTATGGAACGAAAAACAAAAAAATAAAACAAATAAAAATTAGACAATAACAGATTGCTTTATTTAACAAAAAATATATAATATATAGAAAGTATAAAAACAACATTTTTCACATGACTTATCAAGATCGTCGTCTATCAACCCAGTGTGGAAAAATTGTTTTCGTTTTATTTATATTTTTTAATAGAATGTAAAATTAAAAATAACCCATCGAACCTTATGATATTTAATATAAAATACATACGATTATTAGCTATTTACAAAATACGAGTTAAGATTTATACGTTATAACATTAATATAATCCAGTCTATAATAAAGGCTATCTGACGAAACTTAGCATATTGTTAGAAAAATTGATGTTTATTAATAAATCTAAGTAACGTAGCAGGCAATTTAAATTTGAAAAAAAATACGTACATCAGTAAAATGTAAAAAATTAAAAAAAAACAAAATATATACATAAAATATATATATATATTACGTATACAAAAACTTTCTCTCCCACATATTATGCGTTCTTATTATGCAAAAAAAAGCAAAAAAAAATCCAAAATGGCACCAAAGCGTAGTGCAAAAAAATGAGATCAAATTTTAACTACTGAAAGTAAATTGCCTGCTAATGTAAACAGTTCAAAACGTATCGAATTTTTTATTAATATTAAAATCAAATCTCATTATTACATTTTTATGCAAAAAAAATCTTTTTTTTAATATACAAATAAAAAAAAGAAAAAAAAGGTAAATAAAAAGTTCAAAAAAAGCAACAAAACAATAAAAAATGGTAATAATAAGACTTGATGGTTACCATTAAATGTAAATGTTTCTTCGCGATTTTGTTCAACAAATTACGTTACGATGCAACTTATTATTATTTATATTAAGTTATTTATATTTGACGTTCGTCTAATTTGTTTCATTAAAAAAGCTAACGAAAAATTACAAAAAAAAATAGGCAGTATCATGTATCCTATATTACAACAAAATCGACATTCTACATCGAAGAAAAAAAACATCAATATTAATCATTTGAAATAAATAACAAGTTACAATTCTTTAAAAAAAACTGTTAAAATAATTATAAAAAAGACCTATTTTACTTAAATGTTTCGCTTAAAACAAAGTGTTGTGTGGTCTCGCTACAACAATAACTTCTTTATTTATTTCTTAATAAAAACTCTATTTCTATTATTATATTCTTTTTATAATAATCATATATAATAATCATTATTTCTCATCATTGTTAGATACACTTTATAATTATTAAATGTCATATGTGTAGACATAATGGCGTTCAACCTGTGCTTGTGTCAGCTACCTGCTGTCACTGTCAACTGTCATTATGACGTACCACTTTTGACTTTCGGTATCATATTTCCGCTCATTTGCATTTCAGCAAGTATAAGCTGAAGACGGTTATCCGTGCTTAGATTCGAATTATTAAATAAACATTTAAATATTAATATTGTACGTATGCACTAATACATAAATATTCTTATAACAGTCTCAAAGTACATACATACAATTATAAATAGGTTAACAAATAACGAATATACGTCTTCAGGTGCGGTTGTTTTTTTTTTCAATATATAATGAAAATTAGCTGTCAAGTCTTTAATATGTCCTCACTGCTGCCAACGTCCAGCTCTGATAGGCAAAAATGAGATCTTGTCGCAAATCAATGGAAATATATATATAATAATATATATATTTGTCTATCCGTGTGTGTAGTCTAGAACGCTGTCTAAAGAAAATAGTTCTTTATACAAAGCGGGGAAAACGTGGTGTGGGTGTGCCGCCTTGAAACGGCAGAGCGCCTCCAAATGCAACAGTGACAGTTCTCTGTAATAGAAATAAATTAATATAAAAATAAATAAATAAATAAATATAAATTACATGGAAGACAATTGAAATGTGTTTTGACTTTTGACGTAAACATCATGTTTGTAGGAGCGATTCCAAATTTGGGGACTGGCACGCTCGGAACGCCACAATGAAAGAACCATACCATACCAAATAAGTGTTTTTTTTTAAATATAAAAATTAATATTTTCTCCTCACGATTCTCACTTGAATAAATTATTTATTCTCATTTCCACTTTATAGCAAAAAGAATTCCAACGTTCAGGTCCACTCAATATACAATATCAAGAATTCAGGGATTAAACCACACACAGTCTATATACCCAGGCTATTCGGGATATACAAAAGCTGAAAACTAACCTGAAGGTGGGTATCTTAGCGAGCAGTGTGTCTAGCACGGTCACGTCGCCTTTTAGTGGCGCGTGGTTAGTTTCGATCTCGTGACGCATCGCCGCCATCGACATGTTGAATAGACACTGTATTTCCGGATTTCCGCGCACGCCGTGTCGTTCTGGATGAAAAATAGAAGACTATTAGGAACCTTAACTCTTCAAAATAGGCGTTAGTGTAATACGTATATAAGTACTAAATATATAAAAAAAATAGTTTAGTAAAAATATGCTAAGCGATTTTAATGTTTTAGCCTTTTTTTACTAATAATAGATTAAAAAGTTTAAAAATAGCAAAATTTGAACTTGCACTATTTGTTAACCTAAATATACATCAAAATATCATATAACAACAAACAAAATAAAAATAATAATTCATACAAATTAAAAGTGTGATGATCATAAGACAAAAGATTTTATAGATTCGATTCCCTCCCACTCGAAATAATAAATTATATATTTTAATTTAGTCCGTTCCGCAACTCAACAAGCACACAAACAGTGCTATATTCGAGATACAGCGTGGAGCTACAACTTACCCGGCCACAAAAGAACAAGACTCTGGTACAAAGCCAGCTCGGTCTCGGTGAGCTTCAGCCGCGCGATCGTTTTGGCCGCGTCGAATATACCTGACACCAAGTTCATGTCACGTGGATCACTGTAAAAAATATATAATTTTATTAGTATTTAATGTATATTTAGTAAATATATACTAAATATATTATATTGAAAGAAAAGTTGAGCTTAATTAAAAGAGAAAGAGTGCCTTCTTGCAATTTTTTTTTTTTATATATTTAGATTTGAAATGGTAACATTACATTTCAGTAACGCACGTCCACAGTATAAATAGTTAGTTAAGGAAAGGCCAGTCGTGGCGCAAGGGCACAAAGTGTGACTGAAAACCGACTGGTTGTGGGTTCGATCCCCACTCGAGGAGATGTAATATTTACTAAAATTTATATTTCCATTTCTTCGCTCTGGTGTCGAGGCAAAGCGCGGCGTTGAGTTCTGCCACTCAACACGCAATACCTCCAGAATACGGCAGCAAGTGGGGAACGGAGTGTCTTAACACTAGGTTCCCTCTGCCTACCCTGCAGTGTGCAGGATACAGCGTGAAGCTGATTTAAGAAAAGGCAAGAGATGAAAACATTAAAGATTTGAAATCTTAATTAGGGAAATCTTATAAGCAAATCTAAAATAAATACATTTTTTTTTTCAATTATCATATTATAAGTAATAATAAGCTTACCGTGCGTGAACACACTCTCTAATCGGTACAACGACGTCACCGTACAACACTTGTTCGCGATTTACATCGATCAGCCGTGAGAGGCGCACGATGGCCAGTTCAAATGATCCTGTAAAGGAAATATTAATAAAAATAATATGTTAAGGTATGGGTTACAGGTTCGAATTTAATTGTGGAAGTTATAAAAAGTTACTTTAGTTTCTGTTTTTGTGAGGCAGTGGTTATATTTCTATTAATATAGTGTATAATAACGAAGAGGTCGTCGTGGCGTAGGAGGAGTAGTAGAAGGAGCTTCTGAGTGTAAACGTTTGTGGGTTTGATTCCCACTCAGGGGAACGAAATATTTAGATTCCTCCGCTCTGATAACAAAACAAAGCACGACGTTGACTAAAAATGGATAAGAAAATTGATACTAGGTTGTCTTGAAAATAAGAGAAAAAAATATATATATATATATGTAGTATATCATATACAATACTTACCCGATTTCAATAGTAATATCTGGTCGTCCTGGCTCAGCTTCATGAAGCCAGGGATGAGTTTAGCGAACTCGATGATGTTTTGTATCATAGATGTCAGTTTGTCCGCGCAGTCCAACCACATCTCCTCGTATGTCATTGAATTGTAGAATAGTAGTCTGTAGATGGAGAAGATAGAATTTGTAGACATGAAGAAAAAGAAAAAGACCGTTGTGACGCAGTGGCACAAGTGTGCGACAGTAAATACGACAGTTGTAGGTTCAATTCGGAGAATTGAATTATTTTCATTTCTTCGACCTGGTAACTGCTAAATGGTGGTTAGTTCTGTCAGTGAACAAACCATGGCCCCAAAAATGGGACGATAAAGAAGGAACGGAGTGTCTTAACTGCTATATGCGGAACACTGCGTAAAATTTAAAAACATTATATACTCACTTGGGCACATCTGGTGGTTTCCTGAACATCTCATGTATATATTCTAGTTTAGGGTTTGTGTTTGCGTGAGCTTCGGCCAAACTCTTCACCAATACCTTGCTTATATCACCTTCCGCTGTAAATAAATATATTTTCATTTAATATTTAATCGTTTTTTTTTTATTTGTGTGTATATTGATGATAACGTAATTATTGGATAACATTTTATTTACTTTTAAAAATTACAATTTATATGTGTTGTTTTATAATTTAAATAATTAATTTTAAATAAAAAAAAACTGAGTACACAGCTATACTTTTACTAGATATACTAATTTCACATGTAAAAAAAAATATACTCAGATATGGATGATGGTGACAAAAAGTACTGACAAAGGAAATTTATATAGATGAAGGACTCTTGGTTCACTTTTAAAGTGTCAAATTGGAATATAAATAAATTATACAGATATTACTTACGACTAATAATAACTACATGAATTTATATACATATTTTTTTTATTTTGTCATTAATTTATTAAGAAAACCAAAGAAATTTCTGAATGCATATTGTGACTGTAATATAATATATAATTCATGTAGTATTCATTTCTATAAAAATAACCAAACTTAAACTTATAAACTTAATTACAAAACATAAAAAAAAATATTATAAAAATATATATAAACATCACAAGCTCTTCTACAAAACTTGGCTGTTTAAAATACGATCAAACACAAGCAAAATAAAAAAAATTGATAACGTCATCATTATAAATGTCAAATTACAATAAATAAATTACAAATGATATGAATAAAAAATGAAATTAAAATGGCAATAGATCCTATGTCGATACTTTTGCTTAGTACGTGTATTATGGCTTGTTGGCGTAAGTATAGATTATAATTATTCCAAAATTTTATCAAAAATCAATGTTTCATCATAAAATAAATGAAATCTTCACAGACAAAACTACAGAATTCAGAAGGTTGAAATTTGACATGACAGGTTAGGGAGTGTAGGGGAGTCCTAAAAGCGGTTTTCCACTTCTTAAAGTCCACGCAAACATCTGTTAAACTACTGGTCTTACATATTAATAAAAGATTATTTTTTTCAGCATGTTGTCTACCTTGTTGTTTGGCTCTACCTATCATTCCTTTTCCATTAATATTAGTAGAGTCGAAAAAGCACTTTCCCAAATATAAATGTGATGTAAGTTTATATATTTGTTAGTTTAAAATTGAGCAATGAAATTAGACTTAATATTTTTATTATAAAACCTTTTTTTCAGGATAATTCAAAATTATATTATGTTTATGTTACAAATAGTAGCATTACTCTAAAAACAAACAAGCCATATCAAGTGTTTGAAGATAAATCTTCTTGAAAATAAAGTGATATTTTTATATTGTATTTTTTCTCATAGCACTCTACAAGTTAAATGGATACAAAAATCAAAATAAATCAATAACTTCTACCATACATTTTAAATAATAAATAAAATAACTGGACAATAAATCTACTTCTAAAACATAAAATTGTACTAGAAAATTTCAAGCTTGATAGAAGCGCTGCTAAGTAAATTTTTTAACTTATTAAAAATTACTTTAACAAAAAAAAGGTGAATAACGATATTTTTGTTAGCAATAAATAATAATAATAATTTAAGACAAAGGGTTGCATTTAGTTGCGCCAATTAACTCGCAATGTTTCGAAAGTTGGGGGGTGCGTGAGGAACGGAGTGTCTTAACACTAAGTTCTCAACATCTACCCTGGTATGTCAGAGAATAAGCGTGAAGCAGTATTTTTATATATTTTTATATTAATATAATGCACCCCTCAAACTAAGAACCCTTGGGTCGTATTTTCTTTGTCCTTTGATCCGAATTAATTATTAAGTAATTACGACAACAAAAGCGTTTCTAAGAATAAATTAGAATTAAGATATTTAATATCTAATGAAAAATTTAAAAAATAATACTATCTTCTATTTACTAGAGCAATTCTTTTAAATGTTCCGACCACATCACGATAGTTTCGAAAAAAGGGAATACTTTAAAAATAAATAGGATCCTCTAAACTCTATAACTTAATAAAAGTGAGGAAAAAAATTTTACTTAGCACCGCAAACATCAAACCAAAAATATAAACTTACACGGCAAATCGTCATTAGAACTGCTTGTGCCCTGATGTCGTCGGTTTGACACAGCGTTTGGGTTCACCATGCCCATCCCTGACATATTCATGTTTAAGGGATCCATTACTCTGCCACTACTCGACGTTAGATCGTCCGGACTCAGTTCTTCACTTGTCAAGGAAACTGAGCTCTGGCCAGCGAGGACTGTGTTTTGAATATCCATCGGGCTATTCATATTTGAGGGACTATGGAGGAATGTTGTAGAGTCCACGTAGCTGGCGACAAGATTGTCCACTCCCATTGACGTTTCTGGTTTTATTTCCTGTTTTATGCTGATCACGCCACTGGATATTGTTGCTGGGGACTGAATTCGTTCGTATCTGTCAAATTCTATTCGACGATTCATGTCGTTGATGGACTGTCGCATTGTTGTTGTTGATGTTGTCGCTGTGGCTGTCGAGGTGGTCGCTCTGATGCCCTTTTGTTGTTCGTCTATTGACAATTATTGTTGTCTTATGGCTTTTTATTGACAATTCTTACAATCTATACATATATATATTTATAATATGGAATGTTTCAGATATTTTAGATATTTATAATATTATTCTAATTATACCTACCTAACATAGTAATAAAATTATTTTATATACTCACTTTGTCACCAATTCTCTATTATACATTTTTCAAAATGTCAACCAATTCATATTTCATTTTGTTGTTTTTTCAACAGCACATCCAAATAAAGACTTACTTACCTCATTCACTTTGGGTCGCACAGTGAATAGATGTCATTGGGTGAATATTTTGGGGGTTGGGTGAAAACACAACACTCACCGTGTCCTATAAAGTCAGTATCAAGGAACCCACCGCTCTGCTTCGGTTCGTACGCGGTGGTAGAGTCGACGTAGTCGGCCGAGACGTCGTACTGCGGTGGCTGCGGCTGCATGTTCATGTTTGAATTGAGCGGCGGGTTGTTGTAGCCATATGACGATATTGGAGAACCGTAGTTCGGGAAACTATAAGAGATAGTTAGCATGTTACGAATATATATATATATATATATATATATATATATATATATATATATATATATATATATATATATATATATATATATATATATATATATATATATATATTTATATTTATTTTAAAACTTTTAAATTGATCAAAAGCTAATAGAATGTTCAGTAAATGCCAATAGTTTTCTATTTTCCCAAGATAAAAAAACCTCAACATTCACGGTCATCATGTTGTCCAATTTCAACATCCAATATGTAATTGTCTCCCACAAACACAATACGTAAATAAAAAATCTGTAAATTGTACAGACTCTTCCATTACATTACTATATTGTAAAGTAGCTACGATCAATAAAATTCCCTGCAACATTCATAAGTAACCGCACAACCGCTATTCGATACTAGATGGCACTGCCGTTACTCATTCAAGTTGTCGCTAGTACCCGTTAGTTGCTGTCGGTAATACATATATTACGGAAAAGGTCGGTAACGGTAAACGTTACATATAACGGATTGAAGAAAAATCATGGGAGCGACTCTATTTAATTGCTAAGACTAACTCTCATTATGCTATTAATGTAGCGCTTTAGTTTTTTAATCTGTGCACTTGTCTTGTCTAGTCTTGTGTGAGATTTAATTGTAGGGTAGGTGGAAATCCTTTTTTGTATTTAGGTTATTTAATTTTTTTGTCAAATGACAAAAAGTTGGAAGCTCAGTCTACCTGGCTGTATATGAGATTGGATGAGATGGGGGATGGGAACTGTCTTCTAGAAGGAACTCTAAGATTTTGTAAATGGAAAATAATGTTGAGATTTAAAAATCTATAAATTTAAATCAATGGAAAAGTTGCACTTTTCCGATTGAACGACATGGTTTTGACTTAATTCTAATAAATAAAATGAAAATTCTATAAAAATGATATGAAAAGAGCCATATCTTAAAGTAAGCAAAATATAAAGGAAGAAAAGTTCATCATTTAAACGAAGAAATAAAGAAAATGATTGTATTTTTCGGCTTTAACAAAATAATATAATCAAAACAAAGTTAAAATAAGGGAATAAAATTGTATTCCGCAGCTAATGAGCTATAAGAAAGATATATAATATGTTCAAAAATACTAACCTATAATGTCCATGATACTGATCGCTTGAGCTTGGCGTCTGTTGCTGAGTGTCGTACACTGAGTCGGGTGCAGCATCCGCTTGGGAACGCATCTTCTCTTGAAAGTATCTGACCTCATCTTCCACTTTCTCCCTCTGCTTTTTTGACATACGTCCGAATTTTACCGCTGAAGTAAAATAAATTTACTGTTAGTAATATTTAGAAGCGTATAAAAACCGCGAGTAGTACGATTTGAGTTACTAACTAATTGAAGATATCTTTGGGCTGAAATCAAAGAGCAGGCATCATCATCATCACCAACGTCATCATCCACAGCCTTTTTAGACAATATTTCTCTTCTATTTACTAGAAGTAAAGAAGCAAGAGCTAAGAATCTTGACTGGGCAGATGTAATATTCATGTAAAACGAAAAATCTTTATCCCAGCTTTATAAATTCAAATTATATAAATAATACTTGGCTCTATAATGTAATACTTTACATAATAATGATATTTTCAATTACATATATATTTTTTAGCAATATAAAGAGGCATCAATCATTTAGATTAGGTTCCGCTATCTGCCGCATAAGCGCCATACTTGTGTGACATAACGTAGCAAGAACTTATGGATTTAATTAACTAACGGTTAGTTGTCTTATACAGATGGACTTAATCTAAACGTGAATTTTGCCTTATAGGATTTAAGTCTATACATAGACTGTTAGTGTGTATATGTTACTTAGATATATTATACTAAATGGTAAGGGAAATGTAATAATTAACTGTCAAAATTGAGTCCTACACAAAAAATATTATTTAAATATATCAATTTCCAATGTCCAGTTTTACTAGATACAGCGTTAAGCATCGCTCCCCCACCTGCGATATCTTTAAAATGGTTAGAAAAGGGCCTCCCTGTCTGGTGTATGAAATATGTTACAATTTCAAATTATCCAAAACCATTGACATACTGTCGATTATTTTCAAAATTGAACATTCAAATTATGCCATTTTATCATTGGCGGCGTCGTATAACGTTACTTGTACAACACTAAAGTAACTAATAGGTACACAGAGCAGCGAAGTGTGCGTGCGTTCATTGGCATACTGCCTACTGGCACAACGACCTCTGACGCGCATGTGTGACGTTATACTACGTAGAGAGGTCCCGTTTGATAATGCGGACGAATAAAAAAGTTGTGCTATGTCTAGTGCTATAGTTTTATGTTCCTGGTATTAAATTTAGTTGGGTTGTTTTTTTTATTCTTCGACGTAGGGTTCTTTCGTTAGGTTTAGTTATTTTTTTTGTCTTAAATACTAATAATCTGTCAAAATTGTCTATTTTCTTTTCATTTTCTTAATATAATTATTTAATATCAAATCCCGATGCAGCAATAAATCAAACCCCAATCAGATAAAACAAAAATATAAAACTACAATCTCAAGTCAACTCAAGTCAGCTTTTCAACTGAACCACGATGGCGTCATTATCGTCATCGTTCGAATAAAAAGAGAACTTAGTGTTAAGACACTCCGTTCCCCGCTTTTCGCTTAAATTTTGTCATCTCATGTGTTGTTACTAGAATAGAAATAAAAATATTTATTATATATTTTTTGTTAATACACTATAATAGATCTTGTTTTAGAGGTTTCTAGAACAGTGGCCTACAGTTTAGCGATCCATTTACATTTTGGACAAAGGGGCAAAGAAATGGCTAGACGAGGGCCGTACAAAAGATTTCTTTATACAGATTATTTATGATTCGTCCACAAATGATGTTTCGGTATACGTTTTCGTTAAAACGAATTGTTATGAGGGTTCGCCTTGTGCGTAATATAATGAAATATGTTGTAGGCTATGTTATTATGGGGATTTTCATATTTTTTTTATATAGGCTTTTGATAAATAGAAATAAATGGTACATCATTAAGTTTGTCTGTACTCAATTTTTTTATGCTGTACATTATTTTTCTTTATGAGAATAAAACAAGGTAGGCAACGAGAATTAAGCGTTAGCACTAGGTTTGCTCTTTCCGCCCAATTTCCGAGTCATTGAATGTTGTCTGACGAAACTCAATACCGCACTTTGTTTTGTTACCAGGGCAAGCAAATTAATAATAATTACTTCCCTCGAGTTGGTATCGAACCCACAATTCTCACTTGCAATCACACTGTGCTACCAAAGCCTTTATAAATATTTAATCAAAATATCTTTAAAAAAAACCAGTCAAACAGTTTACACCACATAACAAGTCTACAATAACCCCGTTTTTCCAAAGCCGGTGTAATTTTGCAATCATAATCTATTCTAAGATGTTACGTATACACAAAAACATACGAGCATGTTACGCTTTGTATTGCACAATGCACTAGCGATGGGAAACGGTAGGCATCGATAAATAAATAAATGGTTTTTTTAGCCTCCCGCGTATAGAAGAGTAGGCAGTGATGCAAGTTAACAGTTATTTTAAAAATTATGTTTTAGATAGCGGAACCTAACGCCGTGCTTTGTCATACTAGTCCAAGCCGAAAAAGGTTCTTAAATATGGACGTACCTAGACTAGAGTAAAAAACTAATTCAAAATTATTTCATATGGTATAAATATGAAAGTAATGAAACGATTTCTATTTATATATATATATATATATATATATATATATATATATATATATATATATATAGATAGAAGAATAGATAAATCTTCCTTATGACAAAGAAATAGGAAAATATTTTATTTGTTTTTTTTTAACCAGTTATTTAATAATATTAAGTAAAACTATCAGAATGACCTAAAAAATCCAACAAAATCTAAATTGAATATTCAATGATTTTTTTTTTCCTTCTTAACAGAAATGTGAGGTCTATATATTAAATATTTAGTCACCTCACTACTCGTACATTACGCAATGCGTCATAGCAGTACAGTAATAGTGCAGTGTTGTATAATTATTATATTATACATACAAAAAGTTAGTTTATCGGTGATATTAATTAACGTTATATATTTTTATATCATTTATATGTTGATCTTTATGTTACGTATTAAATTTTAAACTGTTAGATAATGATATGGTTTTGACGTAAAATTATAAATCTCGTTGTTGTTTTCCGTTTTCGTAAAAACTTCGAGAAGTTTCTATTAGCACTTCCCTTCACTGTCTAACCTTCCTACATGTCAAACTTAAACTTTCTAAGTCCAGCAGTTCTTTACATTGCCACTCACTTAGTAATAATTTAAATTTTAAATCTTTAAGATAGATAAAACTTTATTGTAAAGTTGGTAATATAATGCTATGCCATTATTGAGATGGTCTCATTGGGGAGCAGTGGAACTCTTCAAATGTTATTTTTACAAAACTCGAGTTTAGGATCATATCATTTATAGCTCCAAGCACATTCTATAGCACTTTTAGCACTTGGTGTAGAAAAGCCTGATTTATAATATTTATTTTTAAAATGTATATTTTACTATTTAAAACACTAATTTATCGATATTTTAATGTTTATACTAAGGTACTGCACTACAAGTGACATCGTATTGCGTAAAGCACGTCATTGCACGCTCGGGCGACTTTGCGCTATGTGACCGATTCATGTAATATATACTTATATGTTTGTATGTTACTTTGTTTAGGTTATTTTGTGTTAATAGTTTATTTTTAATATATATTTAAGACGTAAAATTATAATTATCCGTCGTCCGCAATTTTACTTACGTTGAATTTAAGACGTAAAGTTATAAATTCCGTTTTCCCCATACCTGTAGCAAGTTCGAGAAGTTCTTTCTTAGTTCTCTTCTACGTTTCCATTCTTACATACTAAATTTCAAATTTCTAAGTTTAGCTAGTTATAAATTCAGTAGTGTCATTCACTCAGTAGAAAAAGAATTTTATATACGTATTATTGACTTTGTCTTAAAGTTTTATTTAAAACATTTTCTATATAGGCCTACTATTATAATTAAACAAATACCCGTCTAATAATTCAATCACTAAATTATCTTCATAAACATTTTAAATTCATATTATTTGTCTGTCATTAAAATCTATTTTATAAAAAAACATAAATACATGTATCGATACATAAACCAATATACACTGGTACATCATTAAGTCAACGTGTTACGTAATTCGCATCACTAGTTGTGTCAGCGATTATAGATTGGTCTAGCTTTAACAATGACTTATATACCATCTTGTCATATTCATCGATCAAAAGTTTTACAAGGCAACGTGACGTGTCACGGCAATTTATTAATGTGATATAGTCTAGGTAACTTTGAGGTCGTTTGGGACAGCGTCTGACTGTAAGAACGACGGTCGTGGGTTCGAATCCCACTAGGGGATTGATAATTTTCATTTCACCGTTCTGGTAGACAAATTGCGGTGTTAATTACAACCATTAAACGAAGTGTATTAACACTATGTTCCCTCTACCTACCCTGCTGCGACTAAAAGCGGAAATCTGCTTTTTGTTTATTTGATTGCATTAGAAGTCAATGAGCTTTAAGAAAACTTATACTTAAAGAAATCTTATACAATTAAATTTATTTTAGTTTTATTTCCGTTTCGTATAATATATAGTGATATATCTATATCTATTTTTTTTATATAAAAATAAAAGGTAAACAGAAACATTTCAATTTACATCAGACCAGACTAAACATTACTGTATAGGGGCAGACACCGATAGTGGTAGGTAATAAACCTTTTATTGTCTGTATTATAGTGTTATTGTTATAATATAAGAATAAAGATCATTTTTTTTATAATGTATTTAAAAAGTATTAAATAAATACGATTATTAAAATAACGTAGTTATCATGGCAGTAAGTAATATTATAGGAAAAAGAAGATTTACCGTATTTATTTTCGTATATCTTTTTAAATATTTTCAAAGGATTTTTTTATATATATTTTTAAATATCCCTTATATTTTTTTCAGTTTTGTTTTGATTATTTTTTCTTTATTCACATCTCAAGCGTAATAATAATAAAAAAAAGCTCAACAAATTAACTATTTTCTAATCAACATTTATTTCCACATCGCAACACGTTATCACAATCGTAACTCTTATCGGTGCTGATAAGCGGTCAGTGACCCCCCCACTTCCTTGTACCCACGTGGTTGTATTTAGATTAAGTAAATTTACTTTATAATCGCAATGTTTCATAATGCTTTAAAGCAAATACTTTTACTCAACTCTGCTTAAAAAATATAATTTTCATACAAATGGATGGACTTTTCAAAATTTTAACATAACAATACTCAAACCCGCGCCTCGTCGAAACCGTCCAAACTCCCTGATAGGTTAATACCTATACGTTCTTATAAACCTACGTCGCTTTACCTTGTTACCAGAACTAAGAAATGAAAATATCAAATATGTCATTCCTCCTAGTAAGAATTGAACCTACAACTGTCACGTTTACTGTCACACATCTGCGCCACGATGGCCTAAATAGTACTTGGAGTCTATATTACATTATATTAATCTTTTCATTGCAACCCAATATATGAACCTCGAATTAGTTACATATCGTACACAACTTCTCCATTACCATTCGAGAGCGCGAACAAAGCCGCGTGTAAAAGATAAAGATAATAATTTCCATAATAACTCACCATCACGGCTCATTCCCAACTTAAGACACTTCTGTAGACGACAGTACTGACATCTGTTCCGGTTGACGCGGTCCACCACGCACGCCTTGTTCCTCGGGCATTGGTAGTTCACCACTGAAATATTTTCTGTGTTAATAATTATTGTTAAAGATTGTTTTTTTTTTTTTTTGAGTCACTAAAGAGTCAGTGAGTCACTAAGTTTGTTAAGATAGGCAGCGAAAACCTAGTGTCAAGATGTGGTTAGGTCTCTCACCCAAGTAGGTGGAAAATAGTAAGAAAAATGTGAAACTTGGTGCTTTTGTAAGGCTTGGATGAATTTAATTATCTTCTCTCTTTTCTCTTTAATTATCTAGCTTAATACCAATTTATTGTATTTTAAATAACTGTCAAGCGCCTAATAGCACATTCTCCTTGCCTTTGACATATAAAAGTAATGTAAAACATTTTATCGTAATAATTTTCATTTCAAAAAAAAGTAAAATAAAGATCATTTTTCCCTTTAAAAAAAAGTTCAAGCAAATTGAATAAAGAAGCCGACCTGTACTCTGGGAACGTCTGAAGAACCCCTTACACCCCTCACACGTGATCACCCCGTAGTGCACGCCCGACGACTTGTCCCCGCACACCTTGCATGGTATTATCTCGATTTGCGCTGAAACAATGAAAAAAAAATTATAAGTATAAAAAATACAGTTCTTTTTTTCTTTTTATTTTCTTTTTATTCCGAATATAGCAGGATAGGATGAGGGAATCTAGTTAAGACACTCCGTTACCCACTTTGGAAATTATATGGAGAAATAAAATTATTATAATTTTAAATTTCAGGCATATTAGTAAGTCAACAGAAATAGAAATATAATAGATATATTAATGTATTTTATGTATTGTTAATGAATTAATCAAGAAATAATCTAAAAAAAAAGTTACAGTTAAAGAATTTTAATTAAAAATTTTGCTAAAGTTCAAATAAGTATTAAATAGTACTCCGGGACTCTTAAATCACATCAAAATATGTTTAATCTATTCATATATTAGTCAAAATAACATATTATTTGTTTTAGAAAATATTATTTTATAGAATTTGCTTTAAAATCAGCAACCGTATTTTCAATATCATACACACGGACCTTAAGTTTTTTTTTTTTGTTTTCTGAATTCGAACTCACACCATCCGGTCATGTCACAACTACCATATAACCGTTTATACTAAAATGCAAAGCAACTATTACTCAATATATCTACATAAATTCAGATTTAAAT
>DWLH01000539.1:0-19146 GCA_018249795.1 Heliconius telesiphe telesiphe
ACAGACAAAAAAATATATAAATCATTGTTTTGGATACTTTCACAATAATAAATGCATTCCATGTATTCCAAATATATATCTTCCATGTACAGACAGCATTAAAATTATTATTTAACATAGCATTTACCCACCATTTTGTAAATTATTCTTTTATTGAGAGAACACATATCTACATTAGTATAATAAAGAGGTAAACTTTGTAACTTTGTTTGTTGTTTTTTTGGTAAAGGCTAATGTTCGGAAATACTGAACCGATTATGATTTACGATTAAATTCTTTCACAATCAGAAAGCTACACTTTTCAGGAGTGCTATAGGCTACAATTTATTATGATTAGACAAAAAGTTCAGAGAATAAAAAAATATTTGTAAAAACAAAAACCCCAACTGCATAAAACTAAAAAGAAAATGAACAAGCCCAATAGTTTATTAGGATTAACAGTCGCGACGTCTTTAAATTATGCGGAATTTCTGGTAAAGATTTTATTAATTGAGGAATTACTAATAGGTCCCGACTGTTAATCCTAATAAACTATTGGGCTTGTTTATTTTCTTTTTGGTTTTATGCAGTCGGGGTTTTTGTTTTTACAAATATTTTTTTATTCTCTGAACTTTTTTGTTAGAATTTATAATGACAATGATAATCATGATAAACCTTTTTGAAATCCTCGTATTGAGCTCTTGAATTTGATACCCATATTGTGGTATTCAATACGAATATTTCTTTTTTCACTAAGTCCAATGGCGTCCCACAGCCGCCATGATTGATTTTTTTAACGTCTATTTAAGAACATTTGGGCTGCTAATACGAATCTAACGATACCTCAAGTGTGTAAATCTGTTCAGCGGTTCTGGAGATATGAGGTAATAAAGAATAATACATACATACAAGATACGCGCGAAAAACATAACCCTTCCTTAGCAGTCGGGAAAAATAATGGCATATGTATATTAAGTCAGCGGAAATTGGGCAAGATGTGATGCTTTATCGGCGTGCGCTGACTAAACGGTTCGGTATAGATGTACATAATATTTATCAAAAATGTTGGTCTCTATTAGTTCTACAAAAAAGTCCGCAGTACTCTTTTGCTAGCTAGTGTTGAAATCGCTACAAAGGCTTTGTAGAAAATTTAAATGTAAGAAAGTAATTTTATGTGAAGTTGATATATATTTTTCATGAGCTAAAGATGAATCTATATCAAAATAAATGATTTTGTCATTAAGTAGTAAGCGGTCGAAGCCGCGAGCGGGGCACTAGTACAGTGGTAAAGATATAACATTTTATAATGAGCATTTCTTAAGATTTGGCCAATTGCCTTGTTGACTAAATTTTATAACGAATAACATTTGCTTGATCAATATATATATTTATTTATCAATAATGCATGTTATTTATTACTTTAAATATATATTATGTTACAAAAGAATTAAGTACTATTGAAAAACATACTAAGGATTATGTAAATTTGTTTTATGATATGGATGACGTGTATTTTTTAATCTCTACTGTTTTTTCGGTCTGCGTGTCGTGCTCAATGAGTAGACCCTAGGTGTACCCTTTTATTATGACGGTAGAAGACTAAGCCTTTGTTTAACCAGATAGACGAAACAATATTTTAATATACATACAATCTTCGGGTGAAAATTGAACCCATTATCTCTTACCATAATCCCATACTCATCTACTCATAATAATCAGTGCCGGCGGGGCGTAGGAGCACATGCGTGTAACTGATTATATACACGTCGGTTATGGTTCGATTCCCACTCGGAAAAATGAAATATTGAATATTTCCATTTCCCCGCTGTGGTAGCGAGGCAAAGCGCGGCGTTTAGTTCCGCCACTCAATGCCACCAAAATTCGGCGGAAATGGGGAACGGGAGAGTCTTAATTGAAACGTAATGTCTTAACACGAAGCTTCTAGTATAGAAATAAAAAGTAAACTTTTAAACAGTTGCCGTACATTTTTATCTATACATATAAAATTGTAACTGATCGCTGTCTGTACATAGGAAAAGTATGTATGAGAAAATCTGTTTTCTGTCTGTTCTCTCTGATAATTTTTTTTGTTATTAATTTTTTTTAAATAGGGTAAATTGTGAAATTCCAGGCTACGACAGTGTACACGGAACAGTTGTTGGAGTTGCATCGCGGCCAAGGCTTAGAAATATACTGGCGTGATAACTTCCAGTGTCCCACCGAAGATGAATACAAGGAGATGACAATGAAAAGTGAGATTTCTTTGGAAAGATAACATTCGAGTCTAGTGTTTAGACACTCCGTTTCTCATAAAGATACTTCCGTTTCAACCCCTCTTTCCGCCGAATTCTTGAAACAATGCGTGTTTAGTTGCGGAACACAACGCCACGCTTTGCCTCGTTACTAGAGCGAGAAATTGAAAATATTTAATTTAATATGCGAACCTACAGTCGTCGCGTCTACAGTCAGACGCTGTGCCGCTGCGGTCTCATTTTTATTATATGGAAGTGTCAGTGTTCCTTTTACGGGAACAGCATGTACGGTAAAATATTTTTACAACCCAGTATGAGTTTGAAATATTTTACCCTAAAGTAATTAATCAAGATACCTCAACAATTTAGACGTAGGATTTATTTTTTCATTTCACGATGTTTATCCAAACTATATTTCGAGTGACGCAGTTACGAATAAATACCTATAACGTAAACACCTACTAATACAAAAATACTATTAAAGGTTAAACAATTTTAAACCTTGCCGCCAATATCTACAACTCGATTTGGAATGAGGTGTATGCGGCGGTTTCCCTTTGATAGGTTTATGTGTGCATGCGTCGTTCTTGACAAATGGCGTTTTATTTTACAACGATAATTTTATTATTTATTTTGTTTGAAAAATCACATTTTCATTTTTGGGTTTTTTAAAAATTGTATTAGGCTTTTATAGAGTAGTTAAAACTTTGGTTTCATTTAAAGAGGTGCTGACAAAAGCACTCTGTATATGTTCTTTATCTTTAATTAGATAAATAACAAAATATTTAAATATATTGAATTTATTTAATTTTTGTTTGTTTGGATGCGCTAATCTCCAGAACTACTCGTCCAAACTGAAAAATATCAATATTTAATAGTCCATTTATTGAGGAACGCTATATATAAGCTATATTACATAACGTTTATCTGTGTTTTTCTTTGTACCTGCCGCGGTCCGAGTATCTCGGAGACTTAAAATATGTCGTGTACCTACTCTATAAGAAAGAAAAAAGAAAGCATGGCAGGATTATAAAGCCTCAGGTAAGGATAAACGTATGAGAGAGATAAAAAAGAAAGAGTATAAGCTGTAAAACCACCAAACGAAAGTATTGATGAAGATGAAGCGTAAAAAGTCAGAGAAAGAAAGAGATGAAAGGTTCGTTAACAACTTCAGGGAAAACACGAAGCTTTTCTGGCGAGAAGTTAGTGTTTCTCGAGGTTGTTTGCTAACCTGTAGAATGAAAGAGGTGCTTTTGAAGGACGGTAAAATTTTAACAAAACAACCACACGTTTTGCAGCGATGGGCGGAATTTTACAAGGAGATGTCTGAATGTGATGACGCCTCAGTCAATAACAGCGAAACGCCGAGTTTTTTCGAAATTATGGCAGATACTTCCCCGGTACAATGTGAGCGGACTCTTGCCTGCAGCAAGTAAAGTCTCTTTACAGAGACCACTCCAGTAGGAGCTGGCATGTCGCCATGGTCATTCCTTGACATACAATATACAATCGGGTGTTAAATAAGGATGCGAGAACTTCTCCAAAGAGTGAAACAAAGTGACATGGAATTGAAAGTAGGTGACTTGAGTGTAAATTGCCTACTGTACGCAGATGACGCAGTGCTCATTGCATCATCAGAATGCGATCCGGTGCAGGCATTAGTCACCACTCTGAAAGAAGGGTGTGAAAATAAGGTTCTAATATTCGAAAGAAATTAAGAAAAAACGGAATGCAAGATCAGTGTAAATTGGACGAAGTGGTATTTTTGGGAAGTATGTTCAGTAGAGATGAAAGACACGAGATGGATGCGGAAAGACATATTGCTGCCGGTAACAGGATTACCGGCTGCACGTTTAGACGTCCACAATGCAGTGTTGGTGCCGACGCTGTTATACGGCAGCGAAACGTGGGTATTACAGAAGAAGAATGAAATAAATATGAATGTGGAAATACGATCTCTTCTTAAAATATGTGGAATCAACTTTGCTGGTCGAATCCGCACTGTAGGTATTAGCGAGGAGGTCACGGTGAGAATGAAGAAGAACATGCTCAGCTGGTTTGTTGGCACGTCGAACGAATAAGTGATGAAAGAATGGCAAAACATTCTTATGACAGGTAGGGGAAGACCTCGGTTGACCTTCGAAAACACAGTATCAATGATACTGGAATAAGGTCACGTAAAAAGCATGAGGACCCCCCGAAGGGCATGTATGAAGAGGTTAATGACAGAGGACGAGGCGAAAGAAGTATGCAGAGACCGTAGCGTTTGACACTCCGTTCTCTCTGAGTACCCCGCTGTTGATACAGCATGTAGGTAGTTGAGTTTAGTTTTAGTGCATCTACTTATATGCCATACATGTTTCTTAATACGATTGATCACGAGGGCGAAGTACTATTCTTTTGATTATTATTCTAGTAATATTATAAACGTGAAAGCTTGTAAGGATTGTAAGCTTTGTAAGCTTGTTCCATTTTTTTTTTAAACTACTGTACGCATTTAGATTAAACTTGAGTGTAATATGGCTTATACATCAGAATAAAATATAGGCTACAATTAATGGAAATATTTTGTACAATTTGGCTATAATATAATAATAAATTTGAGCGGTCGAAGCCGCGTTTGGGTAGCTTGAGTACCAATATATAAAATTGTTTTTATTTTCAGAAACTGGTGGACTATTCATGTTTGCCATTCGACTGATGCAATTATTTAGTGATAACAAATCAGACTTTACTAAATTATCCTCTTTACTTGGATTATATTTCCAGATTAGGGATGATTATTGTAATTTATGTTTGCGAGAGGTAAGTTAAATATTATTTATAACAAAATTGTGTTGAGAGCGGCTTTTTGCCATGCTGCCTAATCATAGGCTTCACGATGCACTGTACTGCACACAACATGGTAGGTAGAGAGAACATAGTGTTAAGACACTCTATTCTCCACATTCCGCCGAATTCTGGAGGCATTGCGTGTTGAGTGGCGGAACTCAACGGCGCGCTTTGCGTCAACGCCAGAGCGAACAAATGCAATTACAAATTTAGATAAATATTTCATTTCCTCGAATGGGGATCAAACACACAATCGTCGCGTTACAGTTATACCCTTGTACCCCTGCGCCACGACGACCTCAATAATGTTACTATATATTATGTAGGCAAATTCTTTTTTTATACTTGTTTTTTTGTTGTTTTTTTGTACCTTCTATGTATTTGCACGCATTTGATACGATAGTGGGCTCTCCAAGGGAAAATTATATAAATGATACTTATTTAGAAAACGTATAAAAATTTGAACGTAGCGGGTCGAAGCCGTGCCTCCTGTTAACCGACCAGGACCTCCTGGACCACCTGGTCGGTTTCCAGGAGGCGCGGGTTCGAGTCCCGCTACGTTCAAATTGTTATACGTTTTCAAAATAAGTATTTTTCTTTCCTAAGTGTGGATTAACACTCTAAAAATGTTAAAAATTATATAAATGATTTATCTTTCTAGTAAAAACAATTTAAAACTTTCTTAATTAATAACAATGACCATACAAATTATTCCCATGTTAATTTATTCCACTAAATTAATTTTATATAAAAATAAATTAGACGGATAATTTTATATAAAAAATATCAATGTATGTTATTTCAGTATTCAGAAAATAAGAGTTACTGTGAAGATTTGACGGAGGGCAAGTTCAGTTTCCCCATCATACACGCCATACAGAATCAGAAGGGCGATAATCAAGTGCTTCGTATCCTTTTAAAGAGAAATATAAAAAACCAATATATGAATACATATTATTTTTTGTTGTATGTCGTATCCCTCATATAGTAGGTTAGACAGAGAGAACCTAATGTCAAGACACTCCGATCCCCATGAGCCTCCTTTTCATGACATTGCGTGTTGAGTAGCGGAATTCAACGCCGCAGTTCTCTTTTTACCAGAGCAAGAAAATATAAATATTTAATCTCCCAAATTGGCAATAAGCCCACAACCGTCGCGTTTACAGTTTTGAGAGATGCCACTTTGCCAAAACTATTCAATTGTTTTGCGAAATTTCATAATTTCATCTAAATCAGTCTAGTCGCTAAGAAGAATCTTGGTAATAGGCATCACACACACATTAGACTTATAATTATATTTATATAAGACAATATCCTGAACTAAGACAGATATTTTACGTCAACGCACACGAGATGTGGAAGTCAAAAGATATTGTATCTCTTTATTAGAGAAATTTGGAAGTTTCCAGTATACAAGAGATTGTTTACAGGAGCTCGATAATGAAGCGAGAGCTGAGGTAAGATTATTTTATTAAAAACTAACGACCTAAACGCTATTCATACTCACAAACTTTCACATTTATAATTAATATTATAATTATTTATTTTAATTATTAATCAGCCTATCGCCGTCCACTGCTGAACGTAGGCCTCCCTCATCGAGCGGCAACCATCCCGGTCTTGGTCTTGGGCCATCCGATGCCATCCACTTTCTTTAAGTCGTCTATCCATCGTGCTGCAGGGCGTCCTACACTACGCTTGCCTAAGCGCGGTCTCCAGTCTAGCACGTATCGGCTCCATCGACCGTCGGTACGTCTGGACACATGGCCGGCACCGTTCCACTTCAGCGTGCAACGTCAGTGACTTTGGTTCTCTGGTGAATCGCTTCATTGTGGATTGTAACTGCCAGAGAAACTTTGAGCATTGCGCGTTCCATCGCACTCTGAGTGACCTTGAACTGGTGGACCAGCCCTATGGCGAGTGTCCACGTTTCAGCTGCGTAGGTCATGACAGGTAGGACGCACTGATTGAAGACTTTTGTCTTTAGGCACTGTGGGACAGATGTTTCAAAAATATGATGAAGCTTCCCAAATGCCGCCCAGCCAAGGAGTATTCTTCTTTGCACTTCCTTCTTGAAGTTGTGCCGGCTAAGTTGGATGGTTTGGCCAAGGTATAATATTCTTGTAAACCTCAAGTGTAGCGCCACTTACGACCACGGGTCTCGGGAGCACATGACTTTTAAACATAACTTTCGTTTTGTCAAAATTCATCCCGAGACCTACCCGTCTAGAAGAATCGCCCAGACCATTAAGCATTTCCTCCAAATCATGCAGAGTTTCCGCCATGATGACTATGTGTCGTCGGCAAATCGTAAATGTGATAGGTACTGGCCATTTATATTTATGCGTCTTAAAGATGTCCTCCAAGGCAGCTGTAAACAGTTTCGGAGAAATGATATCTCCCTTTCTTACTCCGCGATGCCGGATTGGTCTTGTGCTGTGGTTTTGTACTTGGACGTTCATGGTTGCGGCTTTGTACAGACACTTTATCACATCGACGTGCCAACAGTCAATAAGGCATCTCTTTTGTGCTGTGTGATCCTGGCAATAGGATCATCCTGGTACTGGTGGTGTCATAAGAGGCGACTAAAGTACGTGTGGTAGAGTCACGTCGCCAGCAATGGCAACAAGCATGGGCAGACTCGACCGGATCATTACCACCCCCGGCATTTAAAACCGGCGTGAAGTAGTGGCTTTATGCCAATGCCGGGCTCCGGCGCCCAACCCTTCTTAAAGGCCGGCAACGCACCTGTAGCTCCTCTGGTGTTACACGGGGTCGTGGGCGGCGGTGATCACTTACCATCAGGTGACCCGAACGCTCGTTTACCTTGTCTTTTCCATAAAATAAAAAAATCTCTGCATAGATTCCAGAACAGCCCAGGTTGTTGAGGTTGTATCGAAGGCCTTCTCGTAGTCCACATACGCTAGGCATAGAGGCTGATTGTATTCCTCGGTCTTTTAAATAATTTGCCTAAGGGTGTGTATGTGATCTACGGTACTAAAGCCTTTTCGAAACCCGGCCTGCTCAACTGGTTGGAAGTCATCGAATTTCTGAGCGAGACGGTTCGTGATAACGCTCGAAAACAACTTATATACATGGCTCAAGTGTGATATACGGCGGTAGTTCTTTAACAAGTCTTTATCGCCCTTTTTAAAAAATAATTTTACCATACCCCTGCTCCATACCTCCGATGTAATGCCATTATGAGAACGGAATTGAAAAGACTGGCTAAGCTTATCAAAACAGGCTGGCCTTCTCCTTTGAGAAGCTCTGCAGTTATTCCATCCTCTCCAGGAGCTTTGTTGTTTTTAAGATGACCGAGGGCTATCCTAATCTCACTCATGTTGATCTCAGAAAGCTCGTCTGATAGGTGGCGGCTAAGTCTAGCTCGCGGGTTATCCACGCAAGGGTACTCTAAGGGTGGTAATTTTGAGGAGTACAAATCCAAATGATGACAACAGATGGTATGAGGCTTCACTAAGACTTTCGAGCCCCTGTTGCGTGCAATCTCCAAGTGCATCCTCAACATCCCGGGTATTTGAACGCCTTAAGTCACGCCTTATTAGTTTTTTTTCACCTTCCTGTTAAGTATCTGACGCTTCGTTGGTGTAATGCTTGTGAGTTTGCGTCGTTTCCACATCTCTTCCAGAGTCTCGCTTGTTAGCTTTGACTTTCGTCAATTGCTCGTTGGTCGAAAATATTTTTTGGCCCACTACGCGGATGACACGCAATAGACTGCTAGTGGCGTCGTCTATATCCTGTGTGGTTTCCAACATGGCGAAGCGGTTCTGTAGCTCAAGCTGGAGAGCATCACAGCCAGCCTCAACTTGGGGCAGAGATGGTCTAACAGTCGACTTCATCAGCCTCGCCCTTTCTATTTTGACCTTTATGTTCAGGGTGCCTCTTACGAGACAGTGATCTGGTGTTAACCCCGGTGTTAACCCTGTTGATCAGAGAAACATCCCTGAAGATTTGGCGCTTGTTGGATATAATGAAGTCAATCTCATTTTTAATAACGCCATCGGGGCTCTGCCAGGTCCACTTTCTTTGGTTCTTCTTCTGGAAGAAAGAATTCATCAGAAATAGCCCCTGGGACTCCAGGAAGTTTACCAGCATTTGCCCCTTATGGTACCTACACACATAGCTGAAAGCTCCTACCCTCGATTCGCCATATTCTTGTATTCCCACTTTGCCATTGAAATCACCCATAACAACCGTGTAGGTAGTTAGTTGTAGTAGGTGTTGGTACGAGACATAGCTTTCGCTATGGTTTCGTACATGGCATCGACTTCATCGTCAGGATGTGTGGACTAAGATACACTTGTATAACCTTTAGTCTATACCTATCGGTTATTCTTATGACAAGGTACGCCACCCTTGCCGACACACTACCAACCTCTACGATGTTGCTCGTGAGTGATTTGTGGATCATAAATCCGACGCCACCTTGGGATGGTTGGTGTCCTTCTCTGAAGTAGAGTAAGTGACCGCTGTCAAGTGTTATCGTCTCCATCCCTGTCTTCGGATTTCCGATATACCCACTATCTGCCAGTTGATATGACTTCAAGTTCTGCCAGGTGTTCGTTCAGCCGTAAGGAGCGTCCGTTAAAAGTTGCTAGATACATCGTCGTTTGTGGTACCCTGACGTAACCCGGGGATTCTTAGCACCCCCCTTTGCACCGTTACCATGGCCGGTACCGCGGCCAGTAATAGTGCAAATACTGGGAACTGTGGGCCTCGTTTTGTGGTCGCCGCTCATTAAAGGGGAAAATTGCCTTAGTCACCACGTTTGGCATACGAGTTGGTGACCGCAGCGGCTAAAATCTTTTCGCTAATGGCTTTGCTGCCCGACGTCAGGATTGGAATTTTAGATTTTAGCATTTGTATGGTTATACCGCCATATTTTCGGTCGCCAGAGCCTCGTTCGTAGTCTAGCAGGATGTACCACGTGCAGGTGAGGTTGACAGTTAGGGGCCTGAGATGGTTGATAGCCCCCCTTACACCTCTTAATAATAATATTATAATATTATATTATAAATTATATACTATAGGCCAGTCGTGGCGCAGGGGCACAGTGTGACTGTAAAACCTACTGGTTGTGGGTTCGATCCCCACTCGAGGAGATGAAATATTTATTTAAATTTATATTTCCATTTCTTCGCTCTGGTGTCGAGCAAAGCGCGGCGTTGAGTTCTGTCACTCAACACACAATGCCTCTAGAACTCAGCATAAAGTGGGGAACGAAGTGTCTTAACATTAAGTTCCCTCTGTCTACCCTGCTGTATGCGGGATACAGCGTGAAGCTGATTCATTGATTTGATTCATAAACTTTATATTTATAATATATTAAATTAATTTTCGAGACATTGTGGCTGTGATCACATTTGTAAATCACATGTGTATGATCATATGTATGCTAAACTGTTATTGAAAACTTAAAAATTTTGTGACTGGGCAATCATGGGGTTATACGACAGTAGAAATAAATTAAACGCACTGTATGGTATGAAGAAATGGAATCGAGATCGAAAATTCCTGAAGCGGGTCAGTATTTTCTCCAAGATATTTTAAAAATGTGAAAAACAACATTTTAAACTCTAAAAATAAAGTAGGTACTACCTGACACAACAACTAGCACAACTGAGCGATCTAAAGTTTATAATGAATCGTTAGAAGTCAAAATAGAATAAATTCATGCAAATCTTAAAGTTAAATATTTTTGTGAATTATTTTGCTGAATTACCTTTATCATTCAGTCTCTATCACGTGCAGATAAGTTACCTTTGTACCTGTAACACCTAGAAGAAATTATGAAATCTTTTAAAAGCCTTAGTGTAAAAAGAACTTCTTATTTGTGGGGTATATCTGTGAAGATTAACTTTGTTTTATATGTTGTATTAGTTAAGATATATCATAATTTCAAAAAGTTACTAAATCGTTTATGGGACTTAGTATACCTACCTATATTTAAATAATTTATTTAAAAATGATTTTAGATTTGCTATTAGAACAATTTAATATTAAATTAAAAAATATATTACTAAGCAAAGCTTGCTATTCGATCTAAGACTACTATAATTATAATAATAGTGCGTGGAATTAAATGATGTTGATATTCACTTGGGAAGTTAATGATGGTTATACATCTATAGTAAATTATATTTTGAAAAGAGCAACTGTTGAGTTTCTTGCCGTCTCTTCTCAGCAGAACAGCCTTTCGAGTCCGTGGTAGCTTTCTGATAGTACTGACGTAATGGCCTATTTGGATAAAGAGTATTTTAATTTTGAGTAAAGAATGTTGTGTATTTGTGATCATATGAGTATTAGTAACTACATGTGTATATGTGGAACATGTGTGGAACGATGATCATATATCCACATATTATGTGGATATATGATCACATGTGTGGTTGAGTAATTAATTGTGTCAATGTATAATCACGTGTGGAAGAGTAATTGCTTATGTGGATGTATGATCATGTGTGAAATGTATGGTTGTGTAATCATATATGTGAATGTGTAATCACATGTGTAGATATGTAACTCTTTGTTTGGATCTGCGATCATAATATGTGTGGGTGTGTTATATAAAACTATTCTGTACAAGATTGGCACCGAGTCTGCAATTAACAAATTTTAAATAGTAAATACTATGTATAGTTTTAAAGTCATTTTCTAATATAACTTTAGTAATTTATATAATATCCCAATATAAGTTCTTTAATTTTTACGACCTCTTGTTCAGATGTTCTGATTTTACATATATTTTTTTAGCTTCATATCGTATCCCACACATACAAGGGTGAACAGAAGGAATCGGGAAACTTAGTTGTAAAGTAGAAGGAGGGTCCTTTCATATTAAGGCACTTCCGTTTCCCAAGTTCCACCAAAATCTCGAGGCATTGCGCAATAAGTGGCGGAACTGAACGCTGCCTTTGCCTTTCGCTACCAAAGCGAGTGGGAATCGAACCCACAATTGCGCGTTTGTATATATATTAATAATAACATATAACATTTTATTATTTTTAGGTTAAGCGCTTAGGTGGAAATCCCTACTTAGACGATCTTTTAGACGAGTTGCTCAGTTGGCGACAAGACAAAAAATCGGCAGATAATGAAGAATAAGCCATAGTTACACTTTAGGTTAGTTCTGGTTTATCTTAAGTTATGTTTCAATCAATGGTTTTCTCTATTAACGGTGGTTTATCCAAGGATTTGTCTGTTAACGATGGCTTAAACTTCGCTTTACCTTAGTTAAGCTAAAGGTGGGGGGAGTTTAGTTAACCTAAAGGTTAACCCTATTACAGATTTCCGTATGATATGTTTATTGGTTTTTATTTTAAAAGTTTTGTTAGTTATGTTTATTTTTTGAATTTTTTATTTGATTAAAAATATGGCAATGTGTAAAAAGAAGTATGGCAATAAATTTTTAATAATGTTATATTCTTTATTGCACAAAATAATTAAAAAATAAACTTAAAATTTATTCATTATTATTAATGCTAGTCGTTTGCATCTTTGTTTAATTATTTCTTATTCTGATGTTTGGGTTTGATAGTAGTAAGTTTCAATTAAAAATATTTTTTTATAAACATTGATATAGAAATCTAATTTATTGTTACTATTCATAAATTTAGTTAAAAAACATACTTCTTTAAGAAAATTAAATTGAAAATTGCTTAGTTGAAAGGGCGGACAATATTTGTGTAATTAAAACGCTATTTAATATAAAAAAAATATTGATTTAACCAATGTTGAGATATGATTTCAATGATGAGATGCAATTGGCCTAAAATAATATAAAGATATTATAATTTAACATTTATATTATAGAATAGAATTCGGAATCTTTTTGATTTTACCGAAATTGGTATCATCATTAATCATTTTATTATTTTATCTAATAGCTGTATAACTCAAATATTAACCTTAATCAATATTTTTAGAAAACGTCTAAATATTTAATTTTTATACATTTTCTAAAAATATTTTTCTATTGCTTGGTGTGGAATAACTTCAATTAATATTTAAATGGTGTGTCTGAGTCTGTTAACGTAGTTGGCATGGGTTACCTAAGTTATTAGTTAAATGAATATTATAGATTTAAAATTCTTAATTTTTACTTAATGTTTTTTTTTAATTTTAGATCCTTTAATTTGTATTGGTGCTTTAAATATTCATATTTTCAACCATTTTTTTCTTTTACTTTTTGAATTTCTCTATGTGTATCTATTTACATTATAATTTAAGACACTGCGACTGTTCTAAGATACTTCCGTTCGATACTTTCGTAATTTAACTAATCAAAATATTTTCTTATTAATAAGTGTTCTTATTCTGGCCTTTTTTTTTAAATAAATGTTTAAATTAAATTTAGTCAACTAAAGTTGAAATGAAAATCTTTCACAGTTTTTCAAACTTCAAAAGTCAAGGTATAAGATGTTTAATTTTCTATTTCATATCAAATGTAAAACAAATTGGTTATGAAAAAAATGTAAAATATTGAAAACGAGACATATAAAGTGTTTTATTGAACAATTGGTATATGTTTGTTTATAGTGCATGGTTTTATTTTAATTAATTTCCCCAAAGAAAAAGTTTTAGGAATGTTAGAAAAAATACGAAAACAGATTATTTAACAAAAGAAATCGATTATTGAAAAAGGGTTACACTCTTGATAGAAAATCGATAGTGTTGATACACAAATCAATGTGACGATTCTTTTTAAATTTTATACTAATAATTTTATGTAAAGAAAATATACACCCTGAACGTAATACACCTTGTATTAGAAACATATTTGCGTTTATATATATATATTTTTAACTAAAATGCCATTTTAAATATGTGTAATGTGTTCAATTTTTTAATTAATTTCTGAATATGGATAGGTTTGTTTAACACGGTTTGATATTTTGATTTAAAAAGTTTGTTAAAATTAGAAAAAGAGAATAAGTTGTGACTTAATTTTTGTACTTAGTAAGTAATGGTATTTAGTTAAAAAATGCTTATTTTATACTACGATCTTTTTCTAATTGGTAATTTTGCATTGTAAAAAATTACATTAAGTTAAGGGAAAATCGTCCTAGTCACGGAACGATACATATATTGGGGAATTATTATGTAGTATATATGTGACTGTGCATGTGAAAAGGTACAACTTTCGAGATATGAAGTTATTGATAATTCCTGAAACTAAATAAAATTACCTGTCTAAAAAAAATTAAGCAGATCTATAAGCACAACCATATTTTTTTTATAATTTTTTGAATCGTAATCTGTGTAAATGTACAAGTTTAGAAAATTGCATTTGAAGTGTATGGCCGTGAAAAATATACTTCTACTGCGAAGTTACGGAGTGATTGATATAAAGCTAATATGAAAATAATCAAAATTTATAATATGCATAGTTTAAAAGATTTTGAGTAAAGAACAATGCGAGAGAGAGAAAAAATATTTTCAAATAAATTAGTTTTTGATGAATTATAAGAAAATACGACTTAGACTATTATCAACATGGGAGACTTGTTAAGGTATTATAGAAGGAATAAAATAAAAATAAACTTCATTCTTTTATTTTTTTTTATTTAAAATTTTTAATTAACAATTGGTTTATATTGCTCCTTAACGCTAATAAATGAACTATAATTAGTTTTTTTTAGAATAATGTGACACAATTACAACTATAGGAACCATTTTAGGAGAATCCACCGGAAGCCACATATATCATCTATGTTTTGGTCTATTTTTCGATATTTATATTATTATTTTTCTATGGACAAAAAAATGTATGCAACTTTGGGAGTTTACTAAAGTTTAGTGTTATAGAAAAAAAAATATTTTTTTCATCCTAAATCATATTATTATTAATAGACTTCACAGGCACATATTTATTGCAATTGTTTTTTGTTTTACTACGACTACACTTGTATATTCTACGGCAGGTATAAGTTTGATAGTAAACTTTAAGAATAAATAAAATGTGACGAAATTATGAAATTGAATCCAAGAACTTTACTTTTACTTTTATTCAGGCACCTAGGTACTTTTGAAAAAAAAATAAAAATAAAAATGTTGTGTTGTTAACGACATCTATCGACGTTTATCAATACAAAAAAAATACTTTAAAATTCAAAACGAGATCTATCGATGTTTATCGATACAAACAAAAATAAACTATAAAATGAAAAGCTAGCAACAATTACTCATAGTATTGTAGACGATATTTAATTTATATTGATGTATAAGCATCAATATAAGTTAGATAACGATAAAAGCAGTAATCAAATACCGACAATGAAAATATTTGAAAAAGTATGGCCGTACTCTCACAGTTTGATCGCGAAGCAGGAAGAAATTCTTACGATTTGTCATTGCTTGGCTTTGTAACTCGCCGATTTGTCATCTCATCCACATGCGATGCAAAAGTAAATTAGCAATGATCCGCCATATAAAAGGAAGCCCTTTTGTCACTTGAACTTGTATTGTTATCATCAAAGGATTTTATTCCTTCTAAATATTGTTAGTTGGATAAAAAAGCAAATGCGCTTGCACAGTTTTGCGCTCATTATCAATCTGCCTAGTATTTTGAATATTAATATATTTTGAACTAGTTATTGATTAAATAATTAGTCTTGAAGTCTTCTCTTTCTACATAAAAGTAGAAGGGAAACGGCATCAGGGCTAAGCCCACTGGCCATTGATGTCCACCTCCGCCTATTAATACAGGCGGGTCCTTAAAGTGGGCCTTCTGGAGACCCTGGGGAAATAGTCCTAGTGAACTGGGACAGAGCAGGGGGATAAGGGAGGAGGAGCTTAAGCTGTTCGGCCGGTCAGCCCAGTTGGGTGAGACCCTTGTTTGCCCAGGGGACGCCCAGCTTAGGTCACCCGCGCCCTTGGCAACAGATCAGGAATCAGAGATGGGGACGAGGTCGCGTGGGAGCAGTCTTCTGTTCTGCGGCCTTATATTGTCACTTGCGGAGCCATCTTCATCGTTCGGTCAAGTATGAAGCCCAAGTATTTAGCGTCCTTGGACCAGCCGACCTGCTGGCCTTGGATCGCCAGTTGAGGTGGCAGTTTGATGTGACTCCCAAACGAGACTGCCTGTATTTTGGCCACGTTGAGAGTAAACCTCTAGTCTGGCAACAGGTCGAGGGATCTTTAAAGCTTGACGGTGGCGTGTGAGGGGTTCAGATATTTCACAAGTAAGGTGATATCGTCAGCATAGAGCGTATCTTGTGAACAGGGACGTTCATTTGTGTTCACTGTGTACAACGCAGGGGACAAGGAGCTGCCCTGGGGGACTCGCTCGAAGTGGTTGCTCGACAGTGGCACTCTCCACCCTCACACAGAATGTTCTGTCGAGGGAAAACAGCCAGGACCCTCACGATGTGATGAAAAATGCCAGTTCGGAACAGCTTCTGTAGGAGGCCGGGATGCTAAACCCGGTCAAACGCGTTTGCGACGTCCAGGGCGACTGTCGCTATTTTCTCCTTGCGATTGAACGCGGACGCGATGTAGTGCACCACTCTTGCTGCTTGGAGAGTAGTTGAATAGTCACTTCAGAAGCTAAACTGATCGGGGCGTGGGTGTAGATGTGGCTGGAGAAATGGAAGGAGCAACTTCTTGACAGCTTAGCCATGGAACTGAGCAGCGAGATGGGCCTGTAGTCTTTTGAAAGTCAGGGGTTCATGTTTTCTAGGTTGTTAATAATTGATCAAACGAATAAAAAATAAAACAGTACTTTTCGACCAATTCACAAAATTGCGAATATCTCCGAAAGTTGTACCTTTTTCCAAACACAGTCAAGTATTATAGGCGTGGAGGCGCAGCGGCAGTGAACGCGAAGGTTGTGGGTTTGTTTCCCACCGATAGGGAGCAGAGTATCTGAATACTGTTTTTAACACATTCTTTGGATTTAAGAAACATCTCATATATATTTATCTCATTCATTCATTTATAAATAATTCAAAAGGCATTTAGAGAAGAATATTAAATTATAATTGCCTTTATTATTCCTTTCTTTTGTGAGAAAAAAAAATGTTTCGTTCGTAAATTTATATTGTTTTAAAATTTTGTGAATAATTATTTTAAAACTATATTTATAATTGTTAATAAGTATCTATTGTAATTATGTATTCAAAATAAGACAATAAGGTTCAAAGTTTTAAATCTAATGAATCTTGCAAAAATGATAATTTTATATTCTTTCTTTTATATTTTTCTTTATAGCAGCAATCATTTTTTTATTATTTAGTCATACATTCCGCTTTGTTGTACATTTGTTTTTAATTAACTAGTTTTTAGTGTTAACTATAGATACATAATATATGCATCGCTTATTTTGTTTCACTTGATTGCATTTTTTTATTAAAATATTATTTGAACGAATTTTCTTTTTATTTTATTTTCTATCTTAACGCATTTTATTTTAATGGTGTTGCAAGGTTAATTAAGGCAAGAGTTACGCTATAATACCGGTTCCGGCTCGTTCTCGTTCCGATTTTATATTCTTGTATTAGAAATATTCTTACATGCGTGATTGGAGCGGAACTTAAACAGAACGATAGTATTAATGTTCTCATTGTTTCTTATATTAGAATATTTTAAACAAACTGCGATCGGGCAGAAAGTCATTGTGTGTTGAATTCCGCCACTCAACACACAATGCCTATAGAATTCGGCGAAAAGTGGAGAACGTAAGTATCTTAAAGGCAACAAAGTGTCTTAACACTTGGCATCCAGGTTCCCATTGCCTACCAAGCTGAAAAAAATCTCTGAGTGGCGATGTAATCCATCATTTACTTAACTTGAACTTTCAGCTGGAGGCTATTGTCACACTGAGACAGTGTCCGACTGCAAATGTGATGGTTGTGGGTACGATTTCTACTCGGGGGAATTAATTATTTTCATGTCTTTTGGCTGGAACAATTTAAAACTTTTATATTGATTTATTCAGTAAATTCTGTTTTAAATGAAACATTTATTAAATATATTTTAATATTTTAAAACAATTTGTATAATAGCATTGCATGACTTTCTGCTTTATCATAATATGGAAGAACAGCCATAAGTATGTATATTAAATTACGTTACATTTTAAGGGGGAGGGAGCGAAGTGTGTAAATTTCGGGGTATCACATTTCGAAATATAATATAAAAATAGTTTTGGAAGTATAGTTCTGGTACATAATAAACTTTCAATATTTTTTTTACCTTAAATAATGTTTAGAATACCTAGCTGTGGTAGAAGTGCATGTTTAACTACTTTGCTTTAGAGCACTGGTTCCCAACCCGCCGACCACCAGTGGTCCGCAGAAGCCTAAATATGGTCCGCGAACGATTTTAATTTTATGACTGGGGATGGTGAGGCGATGTTTCTATTTGATTATCACACTTAATTTTTATTATACCTACATGCATAGAGGTCCCTGCTACCAAGAATGATATAAAAGTGGTCCTTGATCAAGAAAAAGTTGGGAACCCTTGCTTTAGAGACTATAAATTTAATATATTTATACATGTATTCAGATATTCATGCATTCTAGGTGGTAGAGAGAGGGATATAACAGAAAACCTTTAACTATGAAAATATTTAGAAATTTTCAAAAAATAAAAATTAAAGCATAACTCAATGTTATATATCATATAAAACTTTTATCGATAACGACAGATAATATAAGAAAAATCTGAATACAGTTACTTTTTTACTCTTTAAAATTTGTTTGATCTAAAATAAATTTATGTTGTAATTAATAATACTTTCAAAATATCTCTCAAAAATAATTTAATGTAATTTTGTTTTATATAAAAACAATAAACTTATTATTTATTAGTATAGGGAGAATGTTAACTGTACGGTGGTAATGTGGCCCCCAATTTTGTTATTGAGGTCTAGTATGAAAAGTAAAATAGTAAAAATATGTATATATATATATATATATATACATGACGACAGATAACGACAGATAATATAAGAAAAATCTGAATACAGTTACTTTTTTACTCTTTAAAATTTGTTTGATCTAAAATAAATTTATGTTGTAATTAATAATACTTTCAAAATATCTCTCAAAAATAATTT
>DWLH01000540.1:0-19111 GCA_018249795.1 Heliconius telesiphe telesiphe
TCATACTTTTGCTAATATACATTCATTACTCCAATAAACATTAGCATTGAGGATTGATTAGTGGGTTAAATTTCACATTCGATATGACAATATGGACGATTAAGGTTAAAATTTTATAAAAAAAATGATACGATGGATTTTATTACATTGTAATATTATTTTATGAACAGTTTCCCCATATTGTAGCATAAAAAAAGTTTTAAAAGTACCGACACATTTTATTGATGCTATCGGAACTGTTTTTTCATGTCATTAGGATTGGGTAATATTAATTGGGTAAAAGTTTGAAATAAAATAGATAATAATATTTAAATGTGTGTGAGTGACTTTTCGCTAACTTTTCTTTGCCTTTTTGGAATGCAAACTTTGACTCAATAATATCTTATGTTACGTACTCTTACTTTCCTAGTTAATAAAACTCTTTTATTACTGGTTTTCGATATGTTTTCAAATGGAAACTAATTTTTTTCCGTATGATCATTAGGATCTGCAGATACCGTTTTCTGGTAAAAATACGTATATTTTTTAAGATGAGTGCACATGTAAAATTTTAAGACTCAACATTCCGTTTTTTACGCACTACTGAATTTAGAACATCGGAAATGCAGCCGCATCATAACCAGGACACGAATATTAGTTGATTCAACACTCGTTCACTCTCCGCGTTTATTAATTAAGAAAGTGCTAATTATGACCAATATTTTTAAGAAAACTTAACGGGAGTCAATCGAAATTACATGGTACGGATAAAATTTCAAGCAAAGCCACTCTTGGATTTTAGGTAAATTTTACTAAATACTTATTATATGCCTAAGCATTGTTTTATCATGATCAAATATTAATTTGTTTCATTGATTGAAAACAGAGGAGGAATAAGGAGCTAACTAATTGGGAAGAATATGTTCACATCAATCTACCTTATAATGCAGGAGACAGTATAAAAGTAAATAAAAATGTCAATATAGCTTTGGTAACAGGTTTCGGTCCTCTAGTCTCCCCTCTCTTTAAGAGTTTACAGTAGCTGTTATTAATGGAAACATGTTTCCAGTGTTGTGCACGTCAACATAGCGGCCATAACCGTGTAAGTATAAAAACACCGCAGGTGCGAAATCGATTCCCATTCAGGGGAATGAGTTATTTAATATTTTCATTTCCTCGCTCTGGTAACAAGACAAAACGCAGATTTCACTCAAAAAATCGACAGTAATGACTGCTACACACGTAACGATATATCTTAACGGTAAACAGGGGCGGCTCTAGCTCGAGTAGCGCCCGTGTGCAATGAAACCCTGCCGCCCCCTAGGCCTGGCTTTTATCGCTCATCGGCGGCAGTTACTATTTTTCAATAAATAAATCTGTCTCGATTGCGGTTGCACAATTTATCAAAGCGTGTGGATGGCGATTGTTCGGTTCGGCAATACTACACAGTTCACGTGACTCGTGGGAGTGCGAATGTGTATCACTGCAATATGTCGGAAGAGGGAAGTCAGTCGTAGCGTAGGGGCACAAGCTGTAACAGTGAACGCGACAGGTTGTAGGTTCGATTCTCACTCGAGAAAAATATTTAATTCTGTCAATTATCCTCAAATAATTATGCCAATTTTTCGGAGCGAATTTTAACTCATAATAAATAAGTCTTTACTAGTTGTGGTGCAGGACTACAGGCATGCGACTGTATAAGCGTCAGATTGTAGGTTCCATTTCCACTCGAAGTAATGAAATATAAAAAACATGTATGGGAACCTATAGCTAAACCAAGCTTAGTATCGCAAATGCTTCATCATCTTCCTCCGTAAGCTTCTGTGGGAAACTGAAGATTGAAGGCGAAATCGGAGTCGTGTGGAGGCACTATGAAGGTTTCACGTTAATTCATCTCCATAGGTTGAAATCGTTAGGATATCGTTACGTGTGTATATAAGCATAAGTGGGAAACGGAGTTTGTACCTTTGTTTGGCCCTTCTGTATGCGGGATACAGCGTGAAAGTAAAAAAGATAACCAATATTCGGTAAACCACATAAAAATTGACTTACCTGCTAGCATTAACAGGTTTATTAACCGGCTTCGCTCGTAATCCTCTTTGTTCAGCCTTCACAGTAGTCGGTATCAAAATAAACATGTTCCCAGTAACGTGTACGTATAAATGGTCACCCACACCCGCGGCGTGGGAAGTACTTTCTACAGTACATTTTATGAAACCGAAACGACCGACTATTGCCTCTTGGAATAGGAAAAGACGCTCGAGCCATGTGTCCTCTGGAAATCCTGGTTTAAAACAAACATATCGTTTTTAGGTTGGTAGTTCACATATAAATATACAAGTGAACAAATTTCATATTTAAGAAGACCATATTTAATCAGGACCCTGATATAATTAAAAAGATAATATTTTTACAGAAAGCTAAAAAAATCCTTATTGTTGTAACATTTTTATAATAGCTTATATTTCTTCAGCATATATGTATAGTTGAAAATATTTATGTAAGTATACATTATATCAAGTGTTTTATAAAAGTACTTGAAGTTTATAGTTTAAAAAAAACGAATACATTAGTCAACGCTTTAAGTATTAGGTTTAAATATTGCCAGTTTCAAGAACTAAACACTTCACAAGGACAACTGAGGGCCAATAAATACTACACGATAAGGTACTCGAATGCTTATACCACGTAAACTGAAAATTATCTTGACCTAGATATATTAAACTAATTTCTTGGTAAATTTATAACGTGACTATTATATTACGTGTTCAAGCAGCAATTTCAAAGAAAATATAAAGAAAATTTATTTAGTAAACAAATTCAATTAAACATATTCAATAACCATATAAAAACGTTCAATCGATGTGTATGTATTTAACAAAAAATGCAGCAATGGCAGATTTACGCATTTTAAACCTAATTGGGCATATTCTAGCAAATCAAAGCAGCCTAATGTACTCATATACAAGATATATCTTTACTGCATTTTACTTAAGTAATGGGGACCAAGGTAAGAACGGAGTACCATCTTTTCCAACTCAATTGTCAACCTTAGCTAGTGCCACCACCTGGGGAGCGTGAGGGCCCTAGACGGCTGCATAAACCGTATCCCTGCTAGGTAACGGACTCTCTGCTCTGGCGCCCGAGCTTTGGCGGTATAACCATTCACCCGACCAGGTAACTGTTATTAAGAAGCTTGAACGGCCTTGAGGTCTACATATTTTTTTAAATGGCTTGGTTCAGAAGGCAACGAGCTGAAATGCACTATTTTCCGCTAGGAGTTAGCTTGAGTGCGAAAAAATCCAGGGCGGAAAACAATTAGAATACGAACTTGGAATTCTAGAAGTTTGAATCATGGGAAACTACAAAACAACTTAAGAGAAGAAACAATTATTCCATCTAATATTAGACAGAGTAAATTTGGGGAAGCTAGCGGCCAATCTTTAGGATTGAAAAGGTACCCGAAGAAGAATATATGCCAAAAAACATTCATATATCGTTTTAACTGGTACAATAGGATCACCCTGGTACTAATGGTGTCGTAAAAGATGAATAAAATACGTGTGGGAGAGTCATGTCGCCAGCACTGACAATACGTATGGGCTGACTAGACCGGATTATTAACACCCTCGGCATTTAACACCGGTGTTAAGTAGAGGTTTTTTGCCACTGCGGTTCGCATTAGGTACTGCCGGATTCCGGTGCCTTACCCTGTTCCTGGAATATATCGCAGAACACCAGCAACTCGTCGGATCTGGCACTGCAAATCAGCAGATTAGGATGGGATGCGTACATTTTACTCATCTTATTCGAGAACACTCATTTTAAAGCCAGACCTAGTATTAGCATAAAGTTTCGAGTGACTGCCAATATCGCGATCACGGGAAGCAAGGCCAGGACATTATGGGTCTTCGACAAAGGGAGACAGTATTCATATGGTATACCGTTCTCATCTGATATTGAGGTGCACCAACCCCAGTATCGGTAGTAGTCTGAATCATTTGATCGCAAACAAGGTATATCGATAATGTGTCGAATCTTTAGGAATCCAAGAATCTATGGGGCTTTGTGTTGGCACTTTGTTCTCTTCCATATTTATCATGGGAAGTGTTCTAGAGAATAGTTTGACCTGGTACCTGCTGCCGAATTTTCTAACCAGAGAGTAAGTCACAAGTTGAAATATCATCCTAACCATTTGGATAAGTGGCAATCCACTACTGTGTGGCTTCGTACGAACTTTCTTCCACGCATCTCGCAACTGTGGAGTGACCTACCTGCCGCAGTGTTTAAAGGTGAATACGATATGGTTACATTCAAGAAGCGACTCCATCTCCACCTTAAAGGTCGACAACGCACATGTAGCTCCTCTGGTATCATACAGGGTCGTGAACGGAGAGTGATCACTTACCATCAAGTGACTCGTATGGTCGTTTGCCTTGTCTTTTCCATAAAAAAAAACCAACAACGCTGTTTCTAGTTTCGTGTTGCTTAGTTTCATGTGACAGGCTTTTAGTGCAGTGATCTCCGGTTGTTTTTAAAGCTTCAAATATTTAACGCCGCGGATTTCTGAGCAATTTTTACTTGTTATTTCTTGCAGGACGCAAAGAAATAACAAGTACGCTAGCTGACCAACTTGTAAAGTTTATTCTCGTTAATATTTAACTTCCATCCATTTCAGTTGTCAATATTTTCCTACATAGTCTCGAACCCATAAAACAATTTCCTTAGAGCAAAATTAAGTGAACCGCTCTTGGGCAAGATTCATATATCAAACATGACGCTTAAACGCTTGGGGTAATATACTACTAGGATGCTGCGTTGCAAGCTAGATTTGTGACATTTCATTTTATAATCCACGAAACATTTTGAAAACCAACACCAAGCTGTGCTGTGTGCTATTATGTTAAAGTAGACTGTCCCGAAACACAACGCAACAGTGGCGAAGTAACAATAATAACATAAAAGCAGTATTTATGAATATCTATTAAAGGTTTTGTAAAAGTATATTTGTTGGTTAATGTCGATATGCAATATTTTTAATTTAATAAAGATACATACATACATACAAATATACATGCAAAACTTACCTTCAAACAACGCCATTTTCCCTCTCAACAGTGGTTCCTCGTTGAGTGGTACATATATGGGTCCTCTTAGGGGATCAGATTTAACAGTGAAAGGCAAGGCGAGCGGATCAGCCGGTATTGGCACCATCTGTAGACGACAGCTTTGCGCTTTGCGTGCCCAGCCTACTATCTAATAGAAAAAAGTATGTATGTTTTTTTACAAGTTTTACTTCACAGACTTAGTTCGTCCGTCTCTTTTATATTTTTTTTACAATTTTCGAATTTATTAGTTTTGGGAATGCTTACGGGACTGGAAGAGCTTTAAGAGTAAATACTAGTCTTTTTCTCCTGTCTTATCGGGTGCTTGTTAATTACATGTTATATCTTATAACAAAATAAATTGTTTTTGATAAATTTGTTTCACTTTTGTGCCACGTCAACATTCAAGTTTCTAAATGTTTTTTCAATTACATACATTTGACTAAAGGTAATGAATGGCAGTGAGTTCAAATATAAGCAACCTAGAAGATACATTTTAGAAAACTTCTCTGATATTTAATATTTCTTTTATATGCTTATACAATTTCTATGACTAGGCCAAATTTTTTCTAGAAAAAATATTTTCTATAACTAGTAGGGAATAGCAATTTAAAAAAAAAGCGAAAATTAACTAAGTCTTTTAAAAAATATGCAACAAATACCAATTCCGCAACAATGTTCCCACTAGCAATAGCCCATTGTATACACATTTCGTACGCCTGGTCCGGTCTGAAGGTGGCTTGGTAACGCGCGTGTCCCCATTCTATACGATCACTCTTGTTATTGACATCGATATCCAAATGAGTATTTTTATATAATGGCACTACAAATAACGTGAAAATCAATTCGTGTTTATAAAATACGTAAGATACAGCGTGAAGCAGCAGAAAATTTTTTTTATTTAAAATTAAATATAATAACAAATTTAAAATATTCTTTATTGCATTCAACATAAAAAAAAAACAAAAAATAAAAAACAAAAAAAAATAGCCAGACTTATGAAAAAAATAATATAATATCATAATCTTTTAAATAATTTCAAATTTGTGAGTTATATGTAGAATAATTTAAATAAAACATTTGAAAAAATACCTAATAACTACAACATTTTGGAATATGTATTCGATTCTTGTTTCTTTTCCTAACCGTATAAATAAGTACTTCACATGACAAATTATGTTATAAGTATGTCTAAAGGACATTACTAGGTCTTTTAAAGTAACCTAATAAACCTTTAAGTGAACTTAAAAGCAGGTTCAAGGTCACACGCAAAACTTTAATAGAAGAGAAGAAACTAATTGTAGTATGATTACTTTGATTCTTATCGTCACTTTTACAACACGGAATATGTGCGATGTAAATTTTCAATTTTTACCTTTATTTGTACTGCAAGTTCTCACACACTTTTTGCCAATTTTCATAATTATTGCAGGTCAACAGACGGTATCCAATAGATTTTGATGACGCGGCGAATTTAATACAATAGCAAGTTACTATAAACTTGGATATTTTAGAACTTTAGCTGGATATCTCCATTTAAAAAAAAACAGGGTCTTGACCGACTGGCAGTAAAGTAGTATCAAACGAACGGAACCGTAGTTAAGGAGTACTTACAATCATCGCTGCCAAGCTGTAAATAATTAGGATCTATATTGTCACACAAGAAAGCTGGCATTCCAGAATCGTCTGTTGCAGAACTGCTTCCAGAAATATCGATAGCCCCTATGGCATTTTCGGAAGTTAATAAAGGTGATCTCGGACCTAAGACTTCAACTTCCATCCATTCGTTTTCAAAGCTCTGTAGGTCACCTAACGGCTTTACGTAATCTATTAGTTCTGGAATATTTTTTTAAGATGTGATTTTGTTAGTTTCTTAATAATTTCATGCTAAGGATCAACTATTTAATAGATTTTTTTTCATTTACGTTTTAGGGTTAGGTATAAAGGCCATAGTACAAATTGTCTCTCTGATCTCTATCTTCATTTTATTAAGAGTTTATTTATCACGAGATGTCGTTTATACCTACCTAATATTTACAAGTAACAAACAAAGTTTAACTATAACATTGCTAACCTTTTTCTTTTTTCTGGGGGAGTATGTGAAACATGTAGTAACCAACGATGTAACGCTTTAAAGCGTCTCCAGATGCATGGCAAATCATTTTTTCTTGGAGAAGTTTCTAAAAAGACCAAATGTGATCAATGGCAACATACATAGATACAGATCGGCCGATGAGTCGTGACCGCATTAAAGTTACCTGAAAATCGCTGTGCAGATTCGATTATGAAATTTATCTTACTTTAGATTGTATTTTTGAGTGTATAATGCACAAAAGTTTGGAAAGCCCATCTTCAGGTGACCACGACACTTTGATCGTATCGTATTTATATAATTTATTTACACCTTAAGTCTTACTTCAAAATGCAATTCTTTTATTCATTAGCATCTTTTACTTTTTTAGAATTTCAGATTACAATCGTGTATTTACAAAATACGGTACTGTCAGTAATTATACATTTTCTAATACTAACATTATTACTAACACTAATTAAAGGTCATACCTCCATAATATTAGTTGCCTTTTCATATGTCATATTTTCCATATTAGCCTGTAGCCAGTGTATGGCGTAGATCGATACAAATGTGTGTGAAGGTAAACTGACTGTCTGTTGTAAGAAGCCTACTCCCAGGCTGGAGTGACGCATACGTTCTATGACCTCTGATAACGTGGCATTTGCTTTTAATTTGGGCTCTATAACGCTGCAATTCATTTTATATTATATTAAATTTATATAGATAGTTTTAAAATGAAAGACTACAAACTAAGTGTCTGTCGTTATATCGTTTATTATTTTTACAATAAAACTAAGAAAATAAAAAAATATTTGTAAAAACAAAAACCCCGACTGCATCAAACTAAAAAGAAAATAAACAAGCCCAATAGTTTATTAGGATTAACAGTCGGGACCTCTTTCAATTATGCGGGGTTCCTGGTAAAGATTTTATTGATTGAAGAATTACTTATAGGTCCCGACTGTTAATCCTAATAAACTATTGGGCTTGTTTATTTTCTTTTTAGTTTGATGTAGTCGGGGTTTTTGTTTTTACAAATATTTTTTTATTTTTCATTTTTTTGTTAGAATTTATTATGGTAATGATAATCATGATATACCTTTTTGAAATCCTGAAATTGAGCTCTTGAATTTGATACCCATATTGTAGTATTCGAAACGAAATTTTTTTTTTCACTTAGTCCAATGGCTGACCACAGCCGCCATGATTATTTTTTATTAACGTCACCTATCTAAGAACACTTGGGCTGCTTAATACGAATCTAACGATACCTCAAATATGTAAATCCGTTCGGCGGTTCTGGATATACGAGGTAATAAAGAATATTTTACATACATACAAGATACGCGCGAAAAACATATCCCTTCCTTAGCAGTCGGGAAAAATTGATAATGCCCCCAAAATTTTATAGTTATAACGTTCACACAGTACGTAAGAATAAAATGTTATTGATCTTCATGCAATTCACGATGCCGCCTTAAGTAAAGTAAACAATAGTATAGTAATTTAATTCATTTTAATAGTTATGCTCTATTTTCTTTTGAATGATATGACATTACATTTATTTTTCCAAGATTAATGAAGAATTTGTGTTAAATTGTAAAATATTTATTTTTATTTGCTTACCCATCATCATAAGCATCATCGCATTCACCAGATTGTGACTGTGACCGCTCTAAAACGGTTTTAGCTGCATTTCTGAAAAATTTAACGGGAAAATTAGATAATATTTATTATACATCGAAAGGACCATGAATATGAATGTGTCAGTGTAGTTTCAATCGAAAAATTATGAAAGCACCTCAAGCAAAGAAAATTGGTAATGAAAAGTAAAAGTATACTCTATAGTATAGGACTATTAAGAAAATATTAGTATCTGAGCTTGTTGTTAAATAATACTGACCAGACCGTGATCCTTAAAACATCTAAGCATTACTATTTTGATAACGTATAACGTAACGTTTCTTTCCTAAGTGTGGAATAACACTTTAAAAATGTTTAAAAATCTAAGCATTAATTTTATAAAAAAAATGTCATTGCATTCAATACTTTTTACACAACGAGCTTCAGTTACTTTTGGTTATGTTAAATGAACGATGAAAGCCGACAGCGTACTTACTTGGTCCCTTGACTAGAATTTAGTGACTTAGTAGGTGAAACTTGCTGCAATGAAACATTCAGTAAGGATAAGATAACAAGCATTTATAACAAATAATTTGGAACAAGCTATTAGAAAAATAAATATAGAAATTTTAATAAATCTTAAATATCAACACAAATGTATTATTTTTATCATATTGTTGGAAATTAAAAAGTTACTCGAATCTAGAAATAATAGTGCAAAATATAAAGCTAAATAATTAAAAGGCTCACGAAGGACAAGAAAAATAAAAAGTACGTAAGCGATAACTTAATGACAAGATGAATATAGTTGTGTAAGCTCTAAAGGTGAAAGAACTACGAAAGCGCCACGCCATGCCGAGAAGCAACTCAACCAAAAGCCTAATACCGCCTGCTGAAATAAAGATGACTCCCAAGATTCAATAGCTAAAGCTTGTGTGTTTGATATACTGGCTATAAAAACTATGCAAAACGAATAGCTCTGTTTATAATTACTAAAAACTATTTGAATAGCATATAAGGCACCTTGTGTCTTTTATATAAATTAATTTTGTTTTCGTCACAATACTCGAGGCCGAATAAAATAAAAATGATTAGATAAGTTTCATATTAAAAACAAAAAGTCTGTCGGCCTCGTTTATCATACTACTGTGTATTTTAGAATATAGATTCTGCAAAACATTAAAAACCCCTGTATAGTGTCGGTGTGTAAACGGTACTGACATAGCTTCGATCCGAAGCCGCGGGCGGTCAGGGAGCCGCGTGCTGCCGACGCGCTCTCTGAACGGAGAGCTGGACACCCCGCCCTGCTGCACGCACGATTATATTACAAAACTACGTATATGATTTACAACACTACTATCACACTGCGGAAGTATACCCAAAGTACTAAATGTTTGAAAAATTATATAAACACAAAATATAATAATATCGCTAATGCAATGAAATAATTTGTTTTGCAGTTAAATCTTACGAAAAATATTTTACACTTTTATCCTAAACAATAAGAGACTGTCAAACTGAACGGGGATATTGAAATCACTAGGGTACTAGATACAAAGTTCTTGTGCCATATAAAAAAGAACAATACTATGTTTAAATTACTGGGTATACTTCCGGTTAATAGAATCGATGTACAAAATACAAATATAACATTATCGTCATTAGGTCATAGAACTAATATAACATTTAATAAAGACAGCTGTTTTTCAAAAACTTTTCAAAATGTGCGAATTTAAACGTAATGTAATACATATTTAAATAATTGAAAAACAGCTATTTTCATGTTACTCGCAAGACTCAATCACTAAATAACATAAGAAGCCAACCAACGTAAATACAGTGTAACAGCATTACGTGCATTTCTTTGTATAGTATATAAGCAGTGCTGTATGTACGCGGAACATTCGACTCTACATTAGATAGAAGTTATTGTATGAGAAGCCATCTGTTATTATGAGGATGGTTCACTCAAAGTGCATTACTACTTCTTAGTTAATACCTGAGTGAGATTTTATTAATAATTATTGGAAAACAACATTTACAAAATACAGTTAAAATTTATAATTAGTTAAAGTAAAGCTCTAGTTAAAGCCAGATTCCAAACTAATTCTTGATTAAATCTAGTCAATTATTAAAATGTATCGTTTTTATTGGTATCATAATATTGATAACAAGTCATAAATGCAATGTGCAATTGATTATCAATTACCAATCAAAGCACAAGACTAATAATTAACAGGATGACTTGTAAATGAGTCGCATACATTTTTCGATGTTCGGAATAATATTATACAAAAAATACTAATAAAAATGAAGTATTTACAAACAATAAACGATATACAAATATCAATTGTGTAGCTGAAAAATACTCAAATGTAAATCCTTTCAAATGTGAAGTCAATTGAACCTGGAAACTTATTCTTTGCTAAATCAACTATAATTGGTTTGATAGGCAAAAAAAACAATATTTTAGAGATTTTCACCTGCTGCTAAAAACTGAACCTCCATTACACTGTGGATATAAAAAGGAAAAGGAAGCTGTATAACGCTGCGTTAATTAAAATAAAAAACGCGCCTAAGTTTACTAGTACTTGCGTCTCTGGCCTGTGTAGTATACAATAATAAGGCTTTATCTGTTAGCGTAATTTTAATTTATGCTTCTATATAAAAATTCAAAAGCTTTATAAAGTATATTATCCTAAAATCAAACAAAAATCATTTAAGCAACAGCGCATATCATAAGAGATCCTGATAATAAACGCTTACTGTCAAAAAACGACTAAATACAGCATTTTGTTGTTACAAATTTTCATGAATATATTTATAATATAACATGAAGTAACTACTACAAGTGGAGCAGCCACAGCAGACCAGAGAGGGGTAGCGATAGGGCTCGTATACCTGCGCGTGCCGGCCGACGTTGGACGTGGAGTGGCGCCGCCGCGTGAGCGCCTCCGCCGCCGCGCCGCCCGCCACCTGCACAGTCCTCACCTAAGCGACCCTCATTGGCCCCCAGAGATCTATTTGGCTCTTTCAATCTTTTGTATTTTTTTAAATTTAGTTTTATTTCCAAATCCTATGCACAAGTTGTAGGGCTGAGGTTTATTTTTGTTGCCTCCGTTTCATAGAACAGTCAAAGTACTATTTGAGAGCCCAAAATATCGAGGCGTATTAGTGTTTGTTTGAGATCATAAAAAGTTATAAACTTATATATCAATATTTTTGTAATAATTATAGTTGTTGACACATTTTTATAGAATTATTGAAACAAAAATGTATATTAATTATTTGAAAAATTCGACCATGCAACACTCAAACAAGAAATTGTACAAGTGACAAAAAAGAGCAAATAAATAATAATATAAAAACACATACATACGTGCAGACAACGTTTCTTGTGTGCCATAGAATAATTTTGACACTGTTTTAAAAAAAGGTAATTATGCATTCATGCCATCCTGCCATATTGAAAAAAATGAACAAAAATTTCGTGTTTGAGCTGATCGTGTGTTAATAGAGGAACTAAAATCTGCATGTCTATATGTATACTCTATTATTATCAGGGATGTTAGGAAGCTCTGACTTGAACTGAAACTATCGGATATCAAATATAAAAAGTATACGAATATACGTAACCGTAACTAAATCGAATCGAATTATTAAATTAATTTATAAGGATAATTTCAAATATGCAAAGGTAAATAAGTAGTTTTCGTTTTTGCCTAGCCGAGCTGACCCACTAGCTCTTAAGTAATAAGTAGGAAAAACTTTTATTACTTTACAAAAATAACACAACACAAACTGTCACAATCCGATTATATAAGAAATTATTCAAAAATTTTATATACCTGTAATCAAAATTATCCGAAACTAACATATAATCTGGACATCATGTTAAATCGTTAACCGAAATCGATAAAATATTCTTCTTATATCGATATCCAGATCCGTAACATCCCTGATTATTACTACTCGGTGCACTTACACACACAATCATGCAGTGAAATTAATTTATTTTTTACATTCTAGTGCAAAATTCATGCTTATTACTTGTTAGAACTAAATACAGTTGTTGATTTTTTAATATTTACATTATTAAAGTGTCTATCATATTAGCTTCATATATGGGACGTGGCCAGATTTTTTTTTATCATTTTTTTCTAGCCTTATACTTACCCTCTGTTTATTAGGTCTTTTGACTTTATTAAAATATGCTTCAGTCATTTTAAGGAATCCTTCAGTGAGATTGTCGAGGTCCTGGCGAGTGGGTGTCGGGTATATGTCGCAGTGGGTGGAGTCGTCCTCTAGTATCGTTTTGGTAGCAGGGTTTGATAACGGTAGAAGTAGAGTTCGAAAACGCCAGTATTTGAGTGCCTGGAATAATAAATATATAAAATATAGTTCAGTGCTTCAAGCTGTATCATGCATATAGCAGAGTAGTCAGTAGGAACCTTATCTTAAGACACTTCGTCCCTCTTTTTCTGCCATATTTTCAAGATATTGTGTGTTGGAAGGTGGCACTCAACGCTATGTTTTGTCTTGTGACCAGAGCGAATAATTTTCATTTCCAATAGTTATTGAACGAAAAAATTGCATTCTCAATAATAATTATTAATAATTTTATGACGTATAAAAAAACCAAAATATTTACCTCAACTAAAGAAAAATCAGTGTCACCTCGCGTACAAATGTAATGATCCATGTAATTCCAATTGTAATTTTCCAATTTCTCCGTGGTGAAAGACACCCATGACACCTCGTACGTGTCGTGGTATGGCGCGTGGAAGCGATACCTGTAGTGGATATTGAATGGCGGGTATGGATGTCTAAAATAAAAAAATATCATTTTTATTATTTATATAATTTTATAATATGATAATCGTATGCAACGCTAAAATATATATTGTAAGCATTATATTTCGGTTTTTATTTACTATACATGTATCTAGTTGTATACCATATTGTTATATAATATTATTTTCTTTTATTACTGAAATAGGCTTGCGTTTGACTACATCAAGCCTGATGTGGGTTGATTGGGTCTACGGTGATGCACGCTTGCCTAATAAATACCTATTTACTCTCTTTTCGAAGACATTCCCCATATTGTCATAAGAAGTGCAGGCAATGAAATGAGTTCTATTCTCTCGCAGTGCGAATAAAGGATGCAATCTCAAGCGTTTCATTCCTACGTTACGAATGACTAAAAAATTATGATAATCAATAAATAGTAAATATGGAACATTACATAGGAAGCGGACAAGTAAAAAAAATTGAGTTCTCTGATTTTTAGTAATTTTTTTAATTACATGAGTCCTCAATATAACTGCACAATATATTTATAGTAGTGTTTAGTTTACGAGTTATGGGGGGCTCGAAGTCGTGAATGACTGGCACTCTTTCAAATCTCATTATCCAGTATTATTAAGTAATAAATAAATAAAGTAGTTTCTTTTTTATCTTTCATATAAACAAAATGGTTTTATTAAATCTGTCGAGGAACTGAAAATAATTTTATCCAAACACATTTCTTACGTCTGGCATTGTATTATGATTATAAAAATTAGATGCCCTTAACATGCCATTTAACATTTGACTTTCGCGCATCTAAAAAATATAGTTCATTCACATTTTTTATGCTGTATCCCGCATCCCGCAGGGTGCGCAGAGAAAATCTAGTATTTAAATATTCCTTTCCCCACGTTCCGCAAAATTTTCGAGCTATTGCGTTGAGTGGCAAAACCCAGCGCCGCGTTTCGTTTTATATCCTTCGTCATTACCAGAACGAGAAAATGAAAATTGAATCGAATCCACAACCATCGCCTTTACAGTAACACGGTTACGCCACTGCGTTCCGACGGTCTCAATATGTTTTAAATTTAACGTTCATTATAACATAATGTTCCACAGGTATCCTATTACCTTAGACTATGCCTAGTGGCTGTAATGGTAAATTTAATAAACGTTTGTTTATGGAAGATCTTGCCAATAGACAGTAAATAAAGTTTATCGGACCAGTTTACAAGACTACTTATTTACATTACTAGGATACTTCAAAGGAAGTAAGTGTGAAATGAAATAGCATAATGTTACCTCGGCCTATATCTCGTGACAGTAATGGTAGATCCAATCAACGTTAGTTTATGGAAGATCCTGCCAATCGACAGCAAGTATCGTTTGGCGGGCGCGTTGGACGGCGTGCTGCTCTGCGGCGCCACTTTAGAGGGCGGGGGCGCGTGCGTTGCGGGACAGTGCGACTCTATTACTTCACTTTCGTTCACACCCACTATTAGTTGGAAACCCTGTCATTTTATATTTGTAACGATTATTATTATATATCATAATATAAGCAGTATGTGTGCTAACATGTTTGAAAAAAATATTATCTAATGTTAAGAGGCACTTAATTAATTCTCAATTTCTATGTATATAAACAAATGTAATTTTAATTTATTTTGAGTAATTTTATATTCCAATGAAAGGATCAATATCTGATTCTGGTAGAAATAAGTAATTGCTACGTCGTTATGATGCTGTAGAAATATGCAATTTAATCTGTTTCGATATTTTGTGACAGTAGGGTATTTATTTTATACCCCTCATATAACCTAAGTAACATCTTAAATATATTTTGAATTAAAACATCCTCTTGAACCAATAATCGCGTGTATTGATTAGTATACATTTTGGGAAACTACAAGGTGATCTAAAGACTAGACCAAATGATATTTACTGTCTATTGCTACTTTACCTGTGACCTTGGACCTTAAGAAGTTAAGTTTAGTGTAGAAAACGTTGGGTTTTCATAAATGTATAAGATATAATATACGCGATGAATCCAGTTTAAGGATGAAGAGTTTCATTTAAAATGTCCAAAACCGGGACACTCAAATATTTTATTATCATAAATATACCTCACCTGAGCCAATCTTTGAGAGACCAATTCCTTAAAAACTTCCATCGTCGTCAACGGCTCCTTGTATATAGCTCTATTTTGTGCAAAATCCGCATTCACATCGTCCGGCAACAAGTTGTAGTCCGATACGAGATAGTCGTTTTGAAGAGATCTCTTATCAGGGAAATAGTCGGTCGTTATTGGGAGACAAGCCGGTATTGTTAAAGACTTCCAATCCACTCCTGAATATATTAATGAAATATTTATTTTTCAATATTTTTTTCATAATTATTTAATGGTTATAAAGCAACAAGAAATAATAAGAGCATACGATATATAGAAAATATAGGCTTACAATCGAAAATATGTTTAGGAATGAAGATGATATTATATTGTCGATCCATGTGTAACGATTGATTGATTGATTCAATCAAATTATATATGAATCAATAATTGTGACTTAGATGAATAAAAAAGCTGATGATACTATAACATATATCGAATGCTGCCGAAATAAGGCCCAAAGCGTTCATTTAATTCATCATTTAGTGTTAGTAATTAGAATTTCATGCACTATTATGATTATCATATATAAAACTGTTTACTAATCATTCATATAAAAAATATGTTAGCACGTGGTTGTAAGCACGTGTTTAAATTAGGTACATTATTTTGAAAAATGGCCATAAGTCAATGAGAAGTTAAGATATATTACGAAAATGAGGTCTACCTACATTGACAATAATGTAAAGCATTTCAACGAAACTTGTGACCTTTTGCTAAAACACAAATTAGCCAAATTAGTAGTGAAAAGGCCAATTTGTTTAACAAAGCATAATATTGGATTTGCTACAGAAATCTACTAAGCGTAACGGAACAACCTTCCAAAGAGTACCAAAATTAAATAATTATATATAAGTGTATATTATTATTATTGTTTTTGCTTCACATTGTACCTCGCATATTGCAGGGTAAGCATAGACAACCTAGTGTTAACATGTTAGCATGTTCCTCACGTTCCGCCAAAATTTCGAGACATTGCGTATTGAGTAGCGGAACTCAACACCAGAATTTGGCAGAAAGTGGGGAACGGAATGTCTTACACTAGTTTCCCTCTACCTACCCTGCTGTGGGATACAGCATGAAGCTGATAAAAAAAATTATAATTATATACAAAGGTATCGCAGGTTGCTACTTGATGCAAATCCAATGAATGGGATATCAAACCTATGGCTCGGTTCGCTTTGGGCCGCATTCGATCCGAACGATTTGACGGTTTCAATGCGACGGTGTCATGGAACATTAGAAATGATATATATAGCATAATACTTATTAAGAAAACGTATAAAAATATAAATAACTATTTTTTTATAAATAAGCCATCGTCTTTTGGTTCTTCCAATGGTTTCCGATAGGCACGGGTTCAAATCTACGTTAATATTTTTTGTACGTTTTCTAAATTGTTTTTTTTTTATTTCTGGAAGTGTGGAATAACACTTTAAAAATGTAAAAACATATATTATCTATATAGTATTTATTAACAATATGGATGACGATGATGACTTGAGGCGTAATATAACTTTTGTTAATAAAATTTACAATTACACGGTACACGGTAGGATAAAACATATTTATAGAAATAATTATATAATTTTTAATTTTACCTTGTAGTTTAGTAGTATTTTAACGTAGTGGACGTTCAATTTTTTATACGTTTTCTAAAAATATTTTTTATCTTTAGTGTAGAATAGCATTTTAAAATGTTAATTAAGGTAAAATGATATAAATTGATGTATGTACACACTAAATAGTCATGGAAATTAAGTAATTAAACAGATAATTAAATATATAACTTTAAATCAAATAGAGTTTTTGACACATTTTTTTTTTGTTTGATTACTTTTGGATGTTATAGTCTTTATAAGCGCACAAAGCCTGTAGATTTTACATTTTTATAATAATGAAAAGTGTTTGTAGATCAACTACGGTTACTATTCAGTGTTTTTTCGTTAGACTACGTCTGTCAGTCAGCATTTCGTTTAAGACAGTAAATTCACTTTTAAATATGGGAAACAATAAACATTGTTGTATACAAGTTTTCTTATATTTTATTTATTTCATGTTTTATTTAGAATGAAAGGCTATAAATTGTTATATATAAAAAAAAAAAAATTTAACACATCCATTAACGAACTCTAATTCTATCGAACTCTATTGAACTGAGTTGAAAGTCAACAATAAATATTTCATTATATAACAGAAAAAATTCAAGAATTTTTTAACATGTCGAATTACAGCTATACTGAAGTAGAATTATTGCATAAAGAAAAAGAAACAAATGGTTCGTCTTATAATACAAGTGAGTATTAACCTGTGGTGAGCGCGGGCGTCCACTCCTGCTCGCCGGTGGCGCCCCACAGCAGCGCCAGCGACGCGTTGTTGGTGGCGGGCGCCGCGCCCGACGCGCTGATCATGCGCTTGCGACTCATTATGTTACCTGCGAATTATATACCGTTGGAGGCTGTGGGTTCGACTCCCACTCGAGGAATCAAATATTCACTATTTTCATTTACTTGCTCTGGTAACGAGGCAAAGCGCAGCGTTGAGTTCTGCCACTAAACACGCAATGCTTAAAAGGGTAGCAGGGAAAAAATAAAATTTGATAACTTGTAGTATTATAGTGGCAGGATACTTTAGTCTCTGCACTCCGAATTTAAGATACTATGTGTTGAGGGGCAGTGGTCGACGTCGAAATTTATATTCACAGAGCATAGGAAATCAAAATAATCAATATCTCCAAACGAGAACCAATACAAAACTAAAAGAAAGATCAAAAGTTAATATTATATTCATGAATAAATACAATTTAAAATAATGTCAGTGGGATGTTGTTAACAAGAAATTATGCTTCAGCCATTCAAAGTACATAACAAAATTTATTAAATAAATAAACTTACCATCCACTTGATATATAGAATGATTGTTATTTATAGAGCCATTCTCCTTATTCAAATTGTTTTCGCGGTCTGTTCTCGAAGTGGGCTCTCCGGCGGGACGCGCCTGGTAGTGATGTTGTTGAATCAACACTCCCGTTGGACCTTGGATGAAATAACAATACATAAATAAATAAATAAATCAGCTTCACGCTGTATCCCGCACACAGCAAGGTAGGTAAAGGGAACCTAGTGTTAAGACACTCCGTTCCCCAATTTCCGCCGAGTTCTGGAGGCATTGCATATTGAATGGCGAAACTCAACGCCGCTCTTTGCCTCGACACCAGAGCGAAAAAACTAAAATATTAATAAATATTTTTAAACATTTTTTTAAAGTGTTATTCCACACTTAGGAAAGAAAAATACTTATTTAGAAAACGTATAAAAATTTGAACGCAGCGGGACTCGAACCCGCGCCTCCTGGAAACCGACCAGGCGCTCT
>DWLH01000541.1:0-19105 GCA_018249795.1 Heliconius telesiphe telesiphe
CCTCATCTTGCGTTATTATTTAAAATTTGCTTAACCTCCAAAGAATAGAAGTGCTTATTTATATAAGAATATTTGGAACGGCAGATTATTAGGTCATTATATGTTTTGTGTTTTGATAACCCTATATTAATAATATACTTGCTTAAGATAAATAGTGGCGGCGACATTAGTTCGTATCGGTTGTTAGCCTCTTCTACTAATGAAAGATTTTTCCAGATCGAGATATAATTTGCTTGACACCGTCGCGTCGCGACGCAGTTAGTACATGTTTGGAATTAACGATGTAGGTATATAATGTGTCAAACATTTAAGCTTTTTTTTTAAATAATGTGAGTTAAGTTAGCACACAATATCATTATTTTGCTGAAAACGTAGAACTTAGAAAAATCGCATATTTTACAACATTTAGGACATTGCGTTGAGTGGCGGAACTCAACGCGCCACAGAGGAAATGAAAATAATTTATTTACGCGAATAGGGTTCGAACCCACAACCATCGTGTTTCGCTTGCTTGGCGTCATTGCTTGGCTATTTGTAGAAATAGCAAAACTGCAGGAAACCTAATTTTAGGGCCACGACTCGTACAGGTTGTTTTTTGAAAATAAAAATATATTGCTGTATCTCGCATATAGCAGGGTAGACAGAGGGAACCTAAAGTTATGAAACTCCGTTCCCCACTTTCCGCCGAATTCTGGAGGCCAATTGTTTGTTAAGTGGCGGAACTCCTGCCTCTTTGCCTCGAGACTCTAAATATTTCCTTTTCTCAAATAAAGATCGAACCTCGTCCCACACTTGTGCCCCTGCGTCACGACTGTCCTAAATAAAATACTTCTATGGTTAATTTAACATTGAAAGTTGTATTGTTATTTAACCTTTTTTTTATTTCAATAACCAAATGAGAATAAAATGAAAGCAAGAATACAAAAGCTTTGATTATAAAAGTAGAAGCAGTCGGAGAGTGTAACTCGAAGTAAGTTATGGAATATTTATAGAAAGTTGGGTTAGGTTAGGTTAGAAAAGCAGAGAAAGGAGCTCGGTCAGTGGAGCGATCGTTAATGCGCAATTAAAGGTACCCTTTAAACCTATAGTACAACCGAAAGCTAGCTTGAAATTAGGCTTTCTGAACTTTTGCACATTGTACACTCGGGAAGAAAAAAATATGAGAATATGAGTATCCTCATTTAATATGCAAATGAAAAACAAAACCTAGATAATTCATTAAATTCTAACAGATGACATTTATGTAGGTAATGTTTTGTCTGTTAAACAGTTATCTCTTGTTTACATATTAACTTACTACTCATATAATTTAATAAAGAAACTTGTTAATCAGAACGTAAATAATGAAATATGCCTATTTACCTTATAGTTAACAATTAAATGTGATAAAATATTTGTACTAAATTATTTCTTAAGTTAATTCCTACTTATATTTATTTAAAATATTTTTTCGCCTTCATAAGTCGAGCGATGTCTCTCAATAAGGTGGGCTCAAAGAGGGGAAAGGTTTATATTCTCCATTTTAAACAAGCATAATATGAAAAATATATTAAAATTTAACAAAATGCTTCTTTTGTTATAGTCCGACAGTATCTTTATTGCATATGAGAACACGTATTTTGATACCTGCACAGATCACAACACTAAAATATAGTCGAGTGCAACCCTGCTAGTTCTTTAATATGAAATATGGATATATATTATATCCATATGATAGCATCATATATTCAGAATGGCATAGTAGAGCATATTTACCTGGTAATATTACATATAATAATTAATGTGTTAGCCTTAAGCAACATGCTTACAACAAGTTATTGATAAATAAATTTTAATAAAATTTAGGTCTTAATAAATTAATTAAATTAAATCTATATCAATTCAATCAAAAAATTTTTATTATAAATACTTTACATAAAACATTATTTAATGCATGCAAGTAAGTAAAAAAAAGTTTAAATAAAAATTGACAAATAAAAAAGCAAGCATTTAAAACTAGAATGCATTTTTATAATACAATTAATTATATTCTTGCTGAAGCCGTACAATGTGAGCTCGATTGTACTTATAAAGATGTGTGGGTGTGAATTTCTTGTAAGGAACTAGCGCTCACACTAAGGCAAATAACATGTTATGGCAAAGGGATACCAGACCATACCATATTTTTGTACCTCAAAATCGATTTAAATAATTTATCTAATTTATACCAAAAAATTGCCAAAATAAAATTGCCAAATATTTTTTATTCATATTGCTTGCATTACGCATATTGAATGTTTCTGATAGAAGATTTACAGCGCATGTACGTATTCTGAGCAATTTTACTCGAGTACCTCCGATTATCAATAAGGATTTTGACGGACTATACTCATTTTAGACAAGTTCTTTTGACTTTTAGACTTTCTGATGCATTAGGTATACGTACAGTGTACAAATCGTACTTATAAGTATAATTAAATTTTAGTTTGAAAAATCATGTAAAAATGTCAATTGAATTTAAAAATAACTAAAAAGCTAAATAATTTAAAAGTAAGTTTATTTAGGAAATTTTGATTAAAAAAGCGAAACCTTCATGTAAATTTAAAAAATATATGGATTAAACTTATGCAGTTTACATGACATTTATTGTGACGTCTTGTCGTTCACTTCAACCATCAAAAAATATGTGCCCTGATTTTTTACAATATCGAATATTAGATATCATTGACCCCAAATCAAAGGCATTATATTTTCTTTTATAGACTTTAAAATTCCTGATAAGTGATAAATTTGTAAATTGTAGATGCCGCATCGTTATTATAAAACAAGAAACAAGAAACGCTGAAATTTGTATAAATGAAACATTGTCATCCTATATTTTAATACTAGAACATGGCGTGATTTTATGTATACTTACATATGTTCATTTTAAAAAATGGCAGTCCGATATGTAAGGATTTATTATGGACCAAATGAATCATATTACACTTTTTCGCATAGACCTCAAAAATTACGGGGTGTTAAAGGTAAACATGTTTTTTAGCGTCACACTGCATCCCGCACACTAGTGTTAAGACACACCATTTCACATTTTCCGCCGAATTCTGGAGGTATTGCTTGTTGAGTGGCGGAACCCAACGCCGCGATTTTGCCTCGACACCAGAGCGAAGAAATAAAAATATTAAGTATTTGATTGAGTGGGAATCGAAATCAAAATCTCTTTTATAATTTTTAAGTATTGTTAATTATAAGGTTGTCGCAATAAAATGCAAATAAGCTTATTTGCCTTTTATTGCGACAACCTTATAATTAACAACGATTTAGCTAAATCGTACGAGAGTTTTATGTCAGTTTATATTTCTCGGAACGCAAAAGATGTAATGAGCTACAATTATAAGTTTGTAATACTTTTAACTTGTAATATTAAAAAAGACACTTCGATTTTTTGTAAATACGACAAGTTGTCACTTCTATCCAAATATTCATAATTATAGGTCGGGAAATGGTTGGTAGGTTTTGATAACGCAGCGAATAAACTTGACAAATGTAACTTGACAAATTGTTTTCGCTTCTTGCTGTATCCCGCACATAGCAGGGCAGGACAGGTTAGGCAGATGGAACTTGGAAATCTAATGGTAAGACACTCCGTTCTCATTAAGACAGGGAACGGAATTCCCCATAAAAAAAATCTGCGAATCTACTTCCGCTCAGAAGGCAAGTTGTTTTATACTGCAGTGAGATTCTTTCATATAAAACTTATTTAAAAAACTATTTTTTGAACATAGTTGTTTTGTCCCAATACTCCGTTTAGTTTTTTATAAAGAAGAAATATACTCAACCTGCTCTAATAAAGTAACGCGACCTAAAATCAAAGAATCGGTTTAGGCAACATCTTTGATTAATATTGTACTTACATTTATTCATAAATATATATTTATTATAAGTATAATCTTAAAAGTAAATAATTATAGTCCGATTTGTTACCACTAACAGAAAATTATGATTACTCTGTAGTCTAGACAGAGGTCGAGTCATATAATGTCGTTGTTTTGCTCTAGAACACCTCCAAACGTTGGGATTTCGCGTGGACCTCGTGCCGGTAGAGTTTATAAACTACTGCGTATTTGAAATGTGTGGACATGAGGTAGTTATCACATTATTTTTATATATTTACTGTATGTACTATTAGACTAATAGTCCTCAAAATTTCAGCTTAACTAAAATGACGTAGATCTGGGGGCCCTAGGATCTATGTAAATTAATTTAAAAAAAAGTGTTTCCCCCAATCAAACCGCTTTCTAATTTACCCATTATTTTTTAGATATTCAGATGTAATATCAAAAATCTGTCATTTAACACGACCTCAAAACGTGACGCAGTGTGTCGTAGAGCGATCAATGCTGTTATAGAATCTTCTTCGAAGTTCTTACGCGCCAGAACCTATCTATGGATTTGGGCTCTCATAGACGAAGCAATATTTAGAAACGAATATGCTCCTAAAGATCATTGGCTATTCAAATTAGACAAAAGTTTTAGTGTCAATATTGAATGCGTGAGTTGTTGTGGTGTCTTAAAAAAGGATAAATGATTTAAGTAGATATATTTTTATAGATATTTGTACATTTTTTAATATAATTTTATGTTTTGAATACCAAATTTGTGTTTTTATTAAAGCAAAACGATTTGAGGCTGGACTTCATTATAAAATCATTTATTGTATGTCTAACTAAAGAATAGATAAGTAAAGGATTGTTATTTATTAACTTTATACATTATTGTTCCCTTTAAAATGAGATTATCACATAATTACACATTTATAAATATATGTACGCAGAAATAATAAAAAAAATGTTTGTAAAAAATAATTCATTCAAATGTTCCAAGTTACAGTCCGCGAGGTCTAAGCTAAGCTTTTCATTTGTGTGAGTGTTCATATACAGCGTAGGTGAGACGTCGTCCTTGAATCGCAGCGTATCACTTGTTTAGCCTAAACCGGTTTTTAACAACCAACCTTTTGGGTATATGTGTTCTGTGTTAACAACTGACCTCTTCTACTAATGGCATCGTCATATATTTAATATTTTATTTTTTAAAATTAAAAGTGAAAGATAACGTTGGCACTATCACTGTACAAGGATAGAATAATGTAGGTAGCCAAGCAATATATAAAGAAAGTAAACTTTTAATATTACGGAATGATAACGATACATTATTAACACAAACGTCAACTCCGACGAGTCTGAAAATAATGAGGATGCAATTGACCGGTGTAGAAGATTTTGTAAGTTTTTTGTTATAGTTTTTTACTTATTAGCAAAGTTTATTGTTTAAAGTTTTATTCTGACTACTTTTAGAAGCACATACATAAATGCAAAGGACGGCTTGAGCTTAATATCCGCGAGTCTCGCGAGCTATAATAGCCCGTAATATGAATTAAATATCAATTTATTCAGTAGGTATACTCAAAAGAGATAGAATGAAAACAACAATGATTTTGAATTCTTTATAATGAAACAAGTTACAAGGCTCCCCGAGTTCAGTCCGCTAACAATAAATTAAAATATTTTACAATCTGCCTTACTTCAGTCGCGACGGACATTTGTATCGCCAATTTTATTATAAAACCGTGACACTTCTGGACTTACCATTTAAATATATAAGTATTTACGTACTATATGTTATATATATGTGTTCGTTCTCTTATGAAAGATCAGTTATTTGGATGTCGATTTTTAGTTATTTATAAGATAAAAAATCTTTTTAAGTTTTTCTCGTAAAAAATTTTTATCCACAATTATATATTAAATAAATCGTCATCCAAGAACGGGCTTTTGAATGTATTGATTATTACAAGAATCAAACCCATAAATACAATTAATTAAAAAATCAAAATAATGTGAAGAGCTGAGTAATAATTTTACCAAGTCGTACCTATTATTAATAAACTGGCGAAATTTACTTCTTCTTAACTTATAATGCTGTAGCTGATAAAATAAAAAATGTATCTAAAAAATAAAGAAACTAATCTATAATAATATGTAGATAGATGAGTAGACAGAATGAGTACTGTCTGAAATTAATATAAATAAAGAGATGCGGGTTCAAACCTTTTTAAGTTCGATTTATTTTCTACTTCAGATAATTATTGAAATTATACTTTAATTAGTACGTATTACTTTAAAATTTTAAAAAATATTCTTTCTATTAGTTTATGGTACACAAAACGCTTTAAAAACATCAGATACTTAGCCATTAATGTTACACAAAAATAAAAGTTAAAAAAATATGAACATAATGTACGTGCAGATTTATTTAATTGTGATTGGCTCTTTGTATAATATTTACATTGTATCAAAATAATAGTCACTGTTTACTAAACAAACATTATCATTAAGTAAAAATTATTTAAAGTACTTCACATCTATTGAATGAATGAAACAATAACACGAAAAAACTTTTATTATAAGGAAACATGCATTTTACAGTGAGTACGAGAATAATATAAAAAAATCAATTTAAATCTCATGTGATTTAAATTATTTATTACAACCAAAAAAAAATGGGTATATCTATCTCCATCTAATATATGGCATTTCGTGAAGTTTAGAAAGCGCTGGTTGTCATAAAACGAAAAGCCACCTTGTAAAATTAATTAAATATCCAAAACTAAATGGACATTGAATATATAAATAAAACTAAAACTAATTAAACATCTAACACCAACACAATAATAAATTATTGTATTCTTTCATGCAGAGATGATTTTAAAAAATACTTTCATAATAGGAAATAATTAAAAAACTACAATTCCGCCATGTTGTAATAAACGCCTAACTAAAGACACTATTAACATTCCTATAGGACATTTTTGGTATAAATACAGTACGGTCGATGAGTCGTGGCAGCACTGAAGTCAGTAGCGCAGATTCTTTTTTTCTTACTTTTCATTATTTTCTTCCCGAGTGTACAATACTCAAAAGTTAAGTAAGCCTAACTTCAAATCAAATTGGCCACAGCCCACAATACATCGGCCATACTGTAAAAAAATTGTACTCTCTGTACTTTCCAATTATTATAATATTAATGAATGATGAATTTCAAATATTCTAGTGTGTTTAATTAAAAACGGATAAAAGGATAGATAATATAAATAATAAGAATTTATATCAATTTAAAATCATAATTGAGTCGAAAAAAAGATTTATTAAACTCTTAAAAGAGATTATATAAATAATTATTTAAATAGCAAAATGTACTGAGTAGCTAAAACCAAATGAACAGTTTCTTTTAATATATGTATATACATTCGTCTGATAACATAACAGGAACTTATCTATTGAATAATTGTTAGTGATCAATAGTTATAGTATCATCAAGAGGTCCAATTTTGTTTTGAAAAATTTGGCATAATGTAATTATTATAATCCACATGAAATTAAATAAAACAAACAAATTATTTTACTACTATAGGCTCAATACTAGCTAATTACTGCAAATATTTTATAATTTTTCACCATTACCATTGTCTGTCTGTTCGTAAGATACATTTTGTTTATTCAACAAGATAGTAATCATAATTGCAACATTCGCTTTATTTTTCATACATTTATCACATCTATTTCAACTGAAATATTATAATTCAATTACACATATTAAAAAATAGAAACATAAATATAAATAAGCAGAAATTATTATGATAAACAAAAAAAAATTGGGTTATATATATATATTCAATAACTTTAAATAATATTCAATATTTTGTTAAACGACGACGAAAATCGATAATGATTATATACGCAACTCGATTAACATTATTTCAATAGCTTTGGATAACTCGCTTTATCCCTTTCACTATAGACAGAGAGGGCAAAACTGTCATTGTGTCTCTTCACTCTTATGAAATATGAGTGAGATACAAGATATTGCTGTCCTTTACTCAATATAATTTCATAGTTAACAAAACATGTAATACATTTATAATCATATATAATATTTACAATATTATACTTAAAAAATATACAAAATTTCGTAACACGTTGAAGTTGGCGTAGATTTAATAAACGATCCCATCTTATATTTCTTACAAAGCTATAACATTCTAACATTTATTTTAGACGTGGTAATGAAGATAGAACCTTTTTAGGTTCTATTTATTAAAAAAATAAATAAAGATAGTGTTATATATATATACTACACGCAAGGGTAACAACGCAAATGGGTTTCAGTACCTGCGACTTCTACGTTAGTATGAAGACAATCCTAGAATTTAATATATCTGTTAATTTTATAAATGAAGTGAATTTATTTTGAATTTAATAAAAGTTAAATAAAGAAAATCACAAATTTCATTATAATAAAAAATAATAATTCATCAATAATACAAAAACATATATTCGATGAATAAAATCCACTTTAACATACCACGCCTGTAGATTAACTGTTTAGGGCAGTGTCACTAATTCGTGTCACATCACGTCAATGTAAAATCATTGTCACGTCATGACGTCACATCTACGTCAATGACGCGGCAATGCCTTGTCACTTTCACTTCACTTGAGTTTTAATGTGTTGAAGGAATTCGTAGTAGGAAAACGCTGATTCTACACGATCTTCTATCAAACGTTCTGTGAATAGTTGTCGCGATGGCGAGTTGTCCCTGTAATAAAAAATATATACAAATTACTTATTGCCACCCTGAAGTTAACTGTAATCTATAGAGATTAGATTTAATTTTTCTCACTTTTGATTACTTTCATAATTCATATCAAAATTTTCAAGCCTAATTCCAAGGCTGCCACGATTTGTTGGCCGTTATGTGACAATGTATCTAGCACTAAAATAATAATGACGCGTCAGTGGAGCAGCGGCACAGCGTGGACAGCGACATAAACGTGACGGTTGTAATTTCGATTTTCACTCGAAAGAATATATTTTAATATATTTTGTAATTATCATTACAAAATAATTACACAATTTCGTACATTAATTTAACATAGCATAAAAATCACAAAAACCACAGTTTAAAAAACAAACAACATACCTAAGTATCAACACGCCAGACGGATAAGGCCGATCCTCATTCAGCTTATCTATAAAAGCGTGTAGCGCTTCATTCCCATCCGTCTCCACTTGCGGTAGAGTTCTTGATTCATCTTGTATTTGACTGAACGCAGCGACTCCGAACATGTCTGATAGGAAGGCCGGACTGACGCCATGGCAGATGTAAATGATCATTGTTTCACCGTCGTCTAATAAATATGCACCGTTTATGTTCACTCTGAAAATAATTATTTTTGTTAACTACCAACCTAATACTATCTGCGTAAGAAAATTGATATATATATATTTTCATTTATGAAACTATCATAATTAAATGAAAATATGGCAGATTTACCAAAATAATTTAGTGAAAACCGAATTTAATTCGGCTAAGCCGAGATGAACATCCAAAAGCGCACAAATAAATTGAGGAAAAAGAAACATTGTTTTAGGCTCTATTACTTTGATATATGCCGCCAATAATAAAAAGTTAGCATATTTATATTACTATAAATATAAGTAATTAGAATGTCACGCTGTATGTTAAAGTTATCATATGCTAGTCTTTCATATTTCCTTATTATTTAGTGTAGGTAACTGGTGGTGGCTTCGACCCATATTCAGGTAGTATGCATATTGCGTGTACAATAATATAAGAGTATTTCTATGTGTGAGAATATGAATGTGTGTATGTGTGTGTGTGTGGGTGGCTGTGCACACACGCACCGCTCGGCGGTGAGCTGCAGGCGCGGCAGGTCGTGGTGGGGCGCGGGGGGCGCGTGCAGCGCGTGCAGCTCGTACAGGTCGGGGTGCACGGCGCGCAGCAGCTGCGGCAGCGGCGCGCACTTCATGAGGCACATGTCCGCCACGCGCTCGTCCAGCCGCGTCGACGTGCCCGTGCGGAACGCTTTCTGTTGATAACAATTCCAATTTCATTGTACTTAAGAAACCCACTAATTGTTTATACTGTGAACGGTGATGAAAAAAAAATATTGAGACCGTTGTGGCGTAAAGGCTGAGCGCCTGACTGTAAACGGAAAGGATGTTGTTTTCAATTCTCACTGGTTCAATTCTCACTAGGGCGAAAGAAATATTTTCTTTTCCTCACTCTGGAAACAAATCGCTAAGTTCAGCCATTCAACACGCAATGTTCCAAAAATTCAACAGTTCATGGGAAACATAAAGTATGAACAGTAGATTCATTCTGGCCGTAATGTGGCGGTTAGTAATTCATTTCGTCGAACATCGGATCGAACGTGTGTTCAATACCCACTCGAAGAAATGAATTATTATTAATCAATGTTTCCATTTCTTCGCTGTGGCACCAAAGCAAAAGTCAGGCGCTGAATTCCGCCACTCAATACGCAATGCCTCGAAAAAAAATCGGCGGAAAGTTTGCCCAACCTGCTTTGTGCGTGATACAGGCGTATAGCTAATAAATAAAGAATTATAACTTACCCGTTTCAATACAGCCAATATAAACAAGGGCAGTAGTCTCAAGCAGTATGGCGCATGTAAAGCTGGTGACGACACTCCGGCGGGCAGGTTCTGAGCGAGGCGATGAGCACACAGCACGTCTACAGCTGCATTGATCAACGCCTCTTTCGCTTCCGACATCGACGCTGACACACTTCTGTCTACCGCTGGAATGTACAAACAGGATAGTATATGGAATGAATGAGCAGGATAATATATTCAGAAAACGTACAGCAAAGTCAAAGAGTCGTGGCCGCCCTGGAGTTAGTTGTGATGTGATGATTTTTGTTACTTTCGATTATGTTCTTCCTGAGTGAACAATGCTCAAAAATCTAAATAGCCAATTTCAGGGCGGCCACGACTCGTAGCCCGTACTGTACATAAATTTGAACTAAGCGTTACTCAAATCCGCATTACTTGGAAAATTGTCCAGGCGCGGCTCCAGCACTATTCCGTTTAAATTTTTATACGTTGTCATAAAATATTATTTTTCCTTAATAGGGACAAACAAATATTTTTAAAATGTTAAAAAACAATAAAATATTATATGTTACCAGTTACAAAAAACATATTTCCCCGATTTTGATAAACCTAATGCCATCACACTTTAAGACAAACTGTCTCCCACCATAATCCGTTGGTCTCTGTCTCCCACAATGATATATCCACTAAACACGCTATGTCTCCAATTATATGCGTAAAGTATTTTAATACTAGGTTCTCTGCATAGATGATACAGCGTGGAGTTAAAATAATAAACGTCGGCTCAGAGTGTAAGCCTGCTAACATTAAATTCTAGCCTATTAAGCAAATTCTCAGAAGACGAAATACATTTTTAAAAAACTATGACTATACGTATAATTAATTAATTTGTATGGTCTACCAGTACGGTCGATTTTGTATGTTTTTAGACACATTCGAATAGTATAAAAATGTATGAAGTATGTAATGACAAAAAACGCATGTCGCGGGTTTAGACACTAAACCGTAACAATATGTAAAAATAAAGATTGTAAATAAATTAATTTATCTAAATATATTTTTAATAAGATTATTATCATATTATTAACATAAAATTATTAAAAAAGCCATTAATTCTCACCCATTTTACTAAGTAATCCAATGATACATTGTTGATCTGCAGCATGCAACAAGTCAGGCAGGGTGGTTGCTATTGGTAAAGCTAATGTATGGACACGTATCCTTCGTTCACCTGTAAAAATAATGAAAAATCTATATGTCTATATGTATATTTTATAAAAATCGTAATAACATCAACTGAATAAACTTTAAGTTAACCAACTTCAACAAAAAAAGGTTATCAGTTTGACAGACATATATTTAGATATCCAAGCATATGTCTAAAATTTTTAAGTGTGTAAGGTACTAGTCCGTGAATTTCTTGAAATCTAAACTTCATATAGAGGCCGTCGTGGCGCAAAGGCACAAAGGTGCCATTGTAAGGCGAACGGTTGTGAGTTGGATCCCCACTCGGAGTAATGGATTATCGTTTATTAATATTTTCATTTGGAGTGAATGGAAAAATTTAATGGAGTGTCTTAACACTAGGTTCCTCTGCCTACCTTGCTGTGTGCGGGATACAGAGTGCAGCTAATTTAATTTAATTTTTATTTAAAATTCATTTCGAGATTATATCTTTGATTAAAATGTGATATACGGCAACATAGGAAGCAGCATGCAGTAACGTATTTTTGCAGAGGATAATTAATATAGGTGTCTAGTTGATTAATAGTAATTAATCAACTAGACACCTATATTTCAAGTTGATTTTGTTTTTAAAATTCTTAATCGGTTTATAAATTGTAATGGATTTTTTTAGAAATAACGGACTTTTGGGATTAGACAAATGCACCTTAGTACAAAAATATAAAACATGAAATCATCGTGACGCAGTATCTGATTGTACACGTGATGAATATGAGTTACATCCTGACTCGAAGAAATTCATTATTTTCAGTTTTACGCTTTGGTAAAAAATTGCGTTGAGTTCCGTCACTCATCAAGCAATGTCTCGAATTAAATTAAAATCTAATTAAATCAGCTTCACGCTGTATCCCGCACACAGCAGGGTAGGCAGAGGGAACCTAGTGTTAAGACACTCCGTTCCCCACTTTCTGCCGAATTCTGGAGGCATTGCATGTTGAGTGGCAGAAATCAATGCCGCGCTTAGCCTCGACACCAGAGCGAAGAAATGGAAATATACATTTAAGTAAATATTTCATCTCCTCGAGTGGGGATCGAACCCACTACCAATCGATTTTACAGACACACTTCGTGCCGCTGCACCACGACTGGCCTCGAATACAGGCGGAAATTGAAAACGGAGTATTTTGAAACTCCATTCTTTCCCTTCTATGCGGAATACAGCATTAAAAAGAAAAGTGTAACTTCACTCACCTTTACTACTAGTATACAATAAAGCGGCTTGGAAGCAAACTTGCTGTAAGTCAGATAACGATTCCTCTATAGCCAGTTGCATTCCGAAACCGGCGTCCGGCGATACATTCGGTAGAGACAGCAGATCTGTTGACCTCACGAAGAAATTGCCGTGGAATGTGTGTATTGTTATACCTCTGAAATTTAAGAAATGTCACATTTTTAAAGTGTTGGAAATCGTCCAAGTGCACTGATCACTAAGCCAAACGTTCTCATCAAGCTGTATCAAAATTCTTATACGATATATTTATTTAATCGCTATACGCTAAGGTTACTCGGGGGTCATTATTACGCTAAAGGGTGGGGAGGGGCGATCAACGAAGTGTCACATTGCGTGCTTTTGGGGCATTCGGAATTGTTGTTTTAATTTAATAATTTGTTGGTGTAAAGTAGTAAAAATATATGACGTCACACTAGGTAAGAGCGCTCACGCCATCATGAAATTCGTGCGACGTGATTTTTGGATAGAACCCTGTTTGGTAACAATGTTGTTTTGATATATGATTAAATGAAATTAAATATCAAAAACAATATATATGCATGTCATTATAAATAAGCATTATCATACTTTTTTTATTTAAGGTAATTTATAGTTACTAAAGTTTTATTTAAAATAAGCAAAAGTGGCATCATTTTTATTTTAAAAATATAAAGAATAAAAATATTAAGAGATACAAAATTTTTAAAAAAATCTATTTTTATAAAAAACGTTACTACAGTATGATAATCGAGTTGTGACCTAAAGGTTTTTTGAACTTTTGCGCGTTGTTCTTTCCGGAAAAAAATAATCAAGTAAGAAAAAATCGAAAATCAAATGCGAAGCAATCTACAGCTAACTGCACGACTGATCGGTCATAATTAGAGGCCACTATTGTAAAAGACTACATTTTCAACTGACCTAGTACACCTAACTCTCATAACGGCTTCAAATCCAATCTTCCTTGTGAGATATCTCGTCAGCATATTAGTTAATTGTTCAGCTTGCCACATCCTTTGAGCTTTGAACAATGGAATATGATACACTGTGCCCGCGCTGAATTTACTCATTCCACCTGAAAAAGTAATTTATTTTATTAGAAGCTGTTTCACGTTTAATGTCGTCGTGGCGCAGTGGCAATCGTATGACTGTGAGCGACACGGTTGAGGGTTCGATTCCCACTCGGGGAATTTAATTATTATTTAATTATATTGTCATCTCTTTACTTCGGTAACAAAGCAAATCGCAACTTAGAGTTCTGCCACTCAATACGCAATACATCGAAAATTCTGCGAAAAAAGTGGAACGGATTGTCTTAACACTAGATTTCCTGTACCCTGCTATATGCAGAATACAGCGTGAAACTGAATAAAAGAAGAAAAAAAAGTTGCTCGTAGTATTCCCACAGAGAACCTCGTCTTAAGACACTCGGTTTTTCTCCATCTCAAAACATTATATGTTAAGTGGTAACTGAATGCAGCGCAGAGTATATAACTTTTAACTCCCAAATGGGAATCGAACCAACAACCGTCGGGCTTACAGTCAAGACGCATATATATATTTTTTTATGTTTCGTAAATTTGAAGGAACGTGGAGAATGCAGTGTCATAACATTTAGTTTCCTCTGCTTAGCCTGCTATATGCGAGATACAGCTAAAAAAACACTAACTCAACGAAGCCAGATCGCAGTACTGCGAGCTGAGCAGGAACAGGTCGACGGCCACCTGCGCGCCGCTGCAGTCCAGCGCCAGCCGCTTGTAGAAGTCCGTGGCGGGGTTGAGGTGCGCCACGTCCTTCGACGAGCGCGCGTTGGGGTCCTCTCTGTAAACAAGTATGGATTTAATATTGCAAAGGCCTTAATCAAACTAATTTTTACTGGAATATAGTGTATTCGACGAGTAGTAGCTGCCCTGAAGCTAGCTGTAGATGGCTGCGCATATTTAAGATTTTTCTTTCAAAAACTAACTTCAGGGCGGACCAACATAGTACTCTATGACTTAAAAATTACATTAATATGAAAATATACCTTGACTGCAAGGCTCCAGGTCCAATATTAGGCAAGCATGTTTGGAACACTGTTATTCTTCCTCCTGTAGGTGACTGAAACAACATCAATGATTTCTTAATAATATACACATATTTTATTAATAATTTAAATAAGCTTTCTTATAATGTTTAGATTAGTTTTAAAGTAAGCAGAGTAATTAATATTAGAAATTTCGTAAAACAAAAACAAAAAAATGGGAACGGACCGAATCTCTAATGAAGATTATATTTAAATAAAACATAGAAGACTTAATCAGAAGACAACATAGAAGTAAATACCAATCAGATTTTTTTTATCAGCTTCACGCTGTATCAAGCATACAGTAGGGTAGACAGATGGAGACTAGTGTTAGGACACTCCCTTCCCCACTTTTTCGACGGATTTTTCGAGACATTGCGTGTTGAATGGCGAAACTCAACGGCGGGATTTCTGCTTTGGTTGTTAATAAACAATAATTTGATTTAATTCATTCTCTCGAGTGGAGATTGAACACACAACTTTCGCGTAACAGTAACACTCTTGTGCCCCTGTATCTAAATTAAAACGTATGACTTAGTGGTCAGAGTGCTTGGACAGTTTCTAAGATGCGATGGTTCACATATGTTATGCTATGTTCCAATCTTTATACATTTTTTTTTAAAGTAACATACCATAAGTTTATACGCGGCTTGCAAAGCGGCGCCCAACGCCGACGCAGGCACACCGGGATTGGAGTAGCGTTGAGGAAGTATTGTTAGTAGCTCCTTTATTAAATCTTTGTATTCTCCTAGATTTACTAGCAACGATTCTGGAGACGGCAGGAATATATCTGGAAAGTGACAGAATATTCTAGAATGTAAGTTTTTTTGAAGAATTATAATTTTAGATTTCTGGCCATGGCTCTTTAATCCGATGACTTAAGCCGTATCAGTCCAATGATAATCAAATAATATAAAATAGTATACACTATTTTTTATTATTAAAATAGCATATATATTTTTATATTTACTATATATATTTTTATTATTAAAATACGTGTACGTGTTACAGCATGTGAAAAAAAAAGAAAAAGTTTATGGTCATAAGCTGATAGATAAATTTGATGCTACACTTCTTTATCTTCACACTGTTTTCAGAATATAGCATAGAGAACAACGCTGAATTATTGAGACCAGGCGTTTAAAGCGGCGGATCTCAACGCCGCGCTTTGTCTTCATTCCAAAGCGAGAAAATAAAAATAAATCATCCCCTGAGTGCGAATCCACCCAACACTCTAGTTCAAAAGTAACTCACTCACCATCTATATCCAAAACCGTCATCTCCTTGGGTCTCGTCAGGCCGTCGCTCATCAAATAGTAGTGTATGTGCTCGTCGTAGCAGATGAAGCCCACTTGCGTGCGCGCGTCGCCCGGCAGCTTGTCCAGGTTGTCCTTTAGGGTGTCGCACACCACCTGTGGAGGATAGATTTTGTCAATCTATACATTTATAACGTCGTGGCGCAATGGCACAACGTCTGATTAAAAGCGTGAAGGTTATTGTTTCGATTCCCACTCTCCCCATTTTTTTTTTTACTAATAAGCATCTCAGCAATCGGATACGTCTGAAATCATAAGACAGCTAATATGATATGAAAATTATCATGTTTATAAAATATACGATTTAAGCTTTTTCGTTTTTGAATGAAATCTTCTTTTATAATCATTTAAAATAATCAGCTTCACGCTGTATCCCGCGCAAAGCATTGTAGGTAAAGGGCACCTAGTGTTGAGACAATCCGTTCCCCACTTTCCGCCGAATTCTGGACGCATTGCGTGTTGAGTGACGAAATTCAACGCCGTGCTTTGCCTCGACACCAGAGCGAAGAAACGATAATATAAATTTAAATAAAAATTTCATTTCCCTGAGTGGGGATCGAAACCACAATATTATCTATATATATATATATATATATATTTTGAAATTGTAGCCGATTGCTGTCTGTACATATAAGATATATGAGAAAATAAATATTTGGGGGCATATATCAATGTAATAAAATCCTAAACAATGATTTCTTTTTTTGTCTGTTTGTCTTTACGTTTGTGCACGCTAATCTAATAAACGAATTATTCTATTTAAATGAAGATGTCACTATTGTATTTTGGTTAACTTCCATTAACATTAAGTGTTCGTTTTGTTTAAATCGGTTCATAAATAAAAACTTTATATCAATATAAAGTATTTTTTATTCGACCAAATTGATTTCCATGGATATGGTCTTTCAAATGATCATGTTATTACCAACAAAAACACAAAAGTAATCCAGCTTAGTAGACATACCATTGTGTAGTTCAAGCAATAACAAATTAGGCAGTAAGAACTTAGTGTCAAATCGTTCCATTCTCCACATTACTATTATTTTAAGATACACACATAGATGTCTGAATTATAAACAGATATCGGAATACTGACAAAGAACATATTCTCACGTTTATTCTTCAGTTTAAATATTTCTATTTTTAGGGAAATATTATATTATACATTTACATTTCCTCGCTCTAGTAACAAAGAGATTTTGCCACTCAAGACGAAACGTTTCGATAATTCAGCAGTGCGTGGGCAACAGTGTCACAACAAACAAATTACCTGTAAATACCCAGAATCCCTCGCAATTTGTGAGACATCAAACAAAAACAGATACACAGCAGGTTGCGGGGGACGCAACATGTATTCACTGGGCGCTATAAACTCTATTGTAGCTGATTTTATTTCCGGTCTTCGGGACGGATCGCCATAGGACTTGCTTAGAGGATCGTATTGGAATTCCTCTGGCACTGAAATAAAATGAACATTTCAATATACATTTCTTGATAGACCATACATTTTACATCAAAAGAAAATACTACTAATGTTAAAAAATGTGAGGTAGTAAAGAATAGTTATTTATATGTATGTGTAATTAACGCCATGACGACGTTATATTTATTATCTAAATGTTAATATAAAGAGATATGATGATTAAGGTCATACTAGTATTCTAGAAATTAAGTTTTTCTCTATCTTACACGAATATATCAATTTATTAAACTAAACGGTTGTCAATATAATCTATATATATAAAAGGACATGTACCTGACTGACTGAGGTAAGAAACGTGAAATTTGGGCAATGTTTATTTTTATAATCTGGACATCCACTAAAAGGGATTTTGAAAAATTTTAACCCTAAAGGGATGAAATAGGGGTTGAAAGTTTGTATGGATTTTTTTTTTATAAAAATTTTATAAAAAAAATTAATTCAGATTTTTAAAAATATTTTATTGAACACGTGTTTCGTGGTTTTTTTAGAATTCACCCCTAAGGGTGCAAATAATCAGGCGAAGCTGCGCGCGCCCACTAGTGATGTATAAACGTAACAACATTAACAAATTACACAACACTTACATTCATTGACTCTGTAACACAAGTTGCACTTCCAGCGCTTCGAATCCACGAAGTATACGAACGGATTGATGTAAGTACGACACGCCCGACATCTTACTATAGTTGTACATTGTATTACTGGTAGATGCTGAAAAAAAACGTATAATTTCCTTTAAATATAATATTATAGTTATTTGAATGTAATGAATAGAAATGTACTGTAGTGGCATCGACAGTCTTTATCATTCTGAATACTTCACGCATATTTAACATTTTTATGTAATAGCCATCGATAAACTATAACTAAGTGTATTTAAGTAGACCAAGCAGATATTGGTATTTTTATGCTAACAAAATGTTATGATTTTGCAGTTATTTTTAGGGTTCCGTACCTCAAAAGGAAACAGATCTCGAGATCGCGTAGAGCTGAAATTAATATTAAATATTCACCCTGAGCCCTTAGAGCATAGAAAAAATATGCTATAAGCTTCTAAGTCAACGTAATCAAATATACAAGTATTTAAACATCGTTTTTGCTACATTTTGTATAAAATTTTGGACCTACATTTGAATATTTATAGTTATTATATAGAAAAAAAATTGGGCGAGTCTTCTTGACCAGATTTTTTTGCCTCATTGCCGTAAAATATGGCGTATGGCAATTAATAAAATGAAAATAATATCGGAACTAACATCTTTCAATATAATCTATAATTATATACAATATTAATGTAAAACGAAAGAAAACAC
>DWLH01000542.1:0-19078 GCA_018249795.1 Heliconius telesiphe telesiphe
ATTTCTAGTTAATTCAAATTACTATTCCAAAACAATGAATGTTTGCGAAAACAATGGATTGTGTATTTTTGCTTAGCGATTACAAGAAAATATAAAGACGCAGCGACATATAAATACATTTTAATATTTGCTAGGCGATTATATCTTTAAATGAGATCATTTTATAAAAAATATCTCTTCAGAAAGTTTATTATCATTTGCAATATAAAAAATATGAAGATGAAAGAAGAAAAATGAATATTAATAAAAAATATTTTTATTATAAGTTATGTATAATATGTGACGTGTAAAGAATAAACAGGGCAGCGACGTCGCGACGCTGAGAGGGAAAGCAACCCGAGTCACGCACGCCGTTGACTGTAGGCGGAACCACAAGTAACAGGCGAAACTTGCATGCGAAAGTCATTGCTATCGTTACATATGATTTCCTTAAGTTTTAATTAGTGTATTAATGAAAAAAAAAAGAGATTACCATTACTTTACCACTTTTACATTGTTACAGAAAAAAGATCCGCATACATCTACCACAGAAAGTGAAGCATATTCACCACCATAAGAAAATTTATATAACGAACCACCCAGCGCCTCAGTATGCTCCAGCGTATATGCCGAGTGCGGAGGGCACAGTGGCAGTACCCACGAGCGTCGCGTTACCAGCGATGGCCAACATCCTGCCCATCAACCCTGTAGATCTATACGATGACAACCCATCACGACTGCCAACCATTGCTCCTACAGCTTCACAAATTTTGCCCTTGTATCACGCGCGGGGTTACTATGGGCCGACACCGTCTGACATAGAAGACACTGAAGATGAAGAATCTGAAAATGTAGACTATGTGCCTCAGTCATATCCTGCCCATCCTCCAACTCACCAATCGAAGCGATTAAAAATTATTAAAGTAAATGAACCACCACGAAAAAAAGTTGTAAGAAAAGTAAAACCGAAACGAGTAGCATTACGTAATAAGCCACTGCCTGCGTCGAATGCGGATGGTGAACATCCTGTGTCAACCTTCCATGAACAATTTTACTCGGATATCGACGGCTCCGGAACCATAAGAAAGATAAGAAAACCACCTAGGGTCGAGAAAATTGTAGACGGAGACACGGAACACATTCACACATACAGTGAAGAACATATACATAAAATGCTCTACGACTCTAAATTAAATGGCGTTGTTGGAATAGATCCTTATAACGGATTGCCCGTTATATCTAACAGTCCACATGTAATTCCTATCAAAGGCGCCCACCAATTGCTAGCTGTGGCTTCGAGCCCATTTGCTGGGTTAGCAGCAGTTGGTGCAATAAATAATCCTGCCCACTTCCAATACGCCGAGTATAATCCGAGAGAAGTCACCCATGATCATATATTTCACGACCATGGCGAATTTCCTGCAGACGTAGAATTAAATAAAGACGCCTTGGCGCTTCCTCCTAAAGTATCATACAATAGTCAAGGCTTAAGAATCCCCTCAAGCAACAGGCCAAAAAGTAAAAATTATCATAAAAGCAAAAAAAACTTAAAGGCTTTAACGGGTGATTTTTCTTATTACGAAAGTATATATTCTCCCTCAATTGGGCAAAGTAAAGTACATAGACCTTCCATAACCATTCCAACATTTGATGCATCAGAGGAAGCAAACTTCGAAGAATATAAAGCTATTCCTGAATATGGATACAAAGATAAGAAGCCTCGAAATGCTGGTAATTCATATTACAGTAAAAATGACTACAAAATACAGCCGTCAAGTCCTCCAGCACCTTTCTCTACATCATCAACAGTAGTACATAATTATAAACCAAAAAGATATTCTGGGCCGTCTCCGCCACATGCAGGTCTAACAAAATTGAGGGATCCTTTTGCTAATTTTAAAGACAGTTATGCTAATAATTTTGAATACGATACTTATGCCTCCCCATCTAATATGTATACGTCCGAAGATAAAAATGATGTTGAATATTCAAGCCGAGGTAAGAATGGTAAGAAAAAATCAATATCGACACAGAATATAAGTTTTGGCGGCAAAGATCACGTATCATTTGTAGATCACATGGAAGATGAAAGTTTCATTGACAGTATGGACGGGGACGGTCCCACTGCACTAGAAAATATTGAGCAATATGACCAACAACAAAATAGTGATATTGTTACGCAACCAACTTTTATGATAAAAGAGAACACGCCTTCACATCAGTATTATTCTTTGATGGCAGCCAAAGCTTTGCATGGAGATCAAATGTCTGCTCCTGATGCATCAAATGATAATTTTCAATATGCAGACGCACCATCAATATCAACGACCGGCCCTCCACCCATATCATCTACTCCTAACTATTATAACCTACAAAGTTCAGAAAATCCAAATGTAGACTTTTCTAAGTTCTCAGCTGACATAAAATTAAATAAAAATTCAGAATCAGGAAAAAGAAAAGGTAGTAAAGAAAAACCCAGGGATCCTAGGACAAGGTTATTACATAATCAAGAATCCACGCATTCACATACACAAGATAGCTTTTTAGTCAAAGGAAAAGTTAAATATGGTGATAAAATTTAGACTGCTTCGATAAGTATATTTTAAAAGTGAATTTGATTGTATATAGTGACGCCAGAGTATAAGGTCCTACAAGAAACGCCTATAGTGATATGAAGACATACTCGTAATCCTGTGGTAACTTAAATTATTTATAAATTATATGATTCCATTTTAATGTAAATAGCGCAAAACGATATTAGGCATTTCGTGTGAATTTGTAGTTAATATTGTAAGGATTAAAATAAATATAAAAAAATATTTTACTATTACTTACGCCAACATATTATAGTATATATTATACAAGAAGCTATTATATATTTTTTATTATAAACTCTGCGTATATACCTATTTGTTTACAATTAAGTTATTTAAAATCGCTTTTGTTCAGTATTATTTAGAGTATAATCATCAAAAAATAGACTCTAATTTTATTACAGGAAATAATCGCAGACGCAGGCAATCAAATTGAACTGTATACAGCGCCTACCAAAATAATATATATATAATTTTATTTACATTTTTGCATATTTTTTATTTCAGGCGCTATTTAAGAAGTTGCGTTATTGTATAGTAATATATTTTAAATTACTAGATTATAGCATTTTTAAATATTTATATTATAAAAAACGTCCTTCTGTGTATTCATAATGGAATGAAACAGGAAATTAGATGGACGAGCTTTCTACCATGATTCATGGGAATCCGAACGACCGGAAGTGAAGGGCGATTGCACAACCGGATTAAGCACAGACTGAGATAACTAAACTTACGTAAGTTCTTTTACACTTGACATTAAGCTTGTCTTAAAATTGTTTTTATTTTTTTTGTAACAGTAGATCCTGTAACACTAAGTAAATTACTTTTAAATTATTAGTTTTCTTTCTAATTTTTGATATTATAACATCATATTTAATGAAAACTAAGGAAGAAGTTGTAGGAACACATTTAATTACATAATAAGAAGTTTGAATATTTTAAACGCCACATTCGCACGATAGACGGAGGTTCGTGGAGAATGGTGTTAATAATAAAATTCTCAAGATATTAGAAACTACATTTCAGTGTATTCTCACAAGCCGCAAAGGTCATCAAACATCAACTGTGATTCGACGTAGCGATAAAGTGATTCTGTTTTGTCACTTGCGTTAAGACCTTAACAATTGTATTCAAGTCGTGTAGTCTTAGTTAGTAATTTAAGTTTTTATCATTATGAAAAATAATATAATTTCAATTATTAAATAAATCAGCTTCACGATGTATCCCGCATACAGCAGAGTAGGCAGAAGGAACCTAGTGTTAAGACACTCCGTTCCCCACTTCCAGCCGAATTCTGGAGGCAATGCGTATCAAGTGGCGGAACTCAACGCCGCGCTTTGCCTCGACACCAAAGCGAGGAAATGGAAATATTAGGTGTTGAGTGACAAGACACAATGTCACATTTTATAATATTAGGTCATAGAGACTAATATATTTTAAACATTCTTCCGAGAATTTGAACTCGTAACCATTGCTTGATTACTAAACCGCGCATATAGCGTGGCAGGGGGAACCTAGTGATAAGACACATAGATTTCGTCTGTCTAATCTGTTAACGTGAAGCTAAAAAAAAAGGAAAAAGGGTAGTGGAAAACATCAACGTAGTCTATGTACGTATTTATGCAATGATATTTGTAATATAAGAGTTTCACCGACCGGGAAGCGAACCCGCAACAACAACATTTACAGTCAGTTACCACGAGTCGACCACTTAAAAAAAAATTAAAAAGTAAAAAAAAAGAACATAATTTTTCATTTCATGCCCGCATTGTTGACATGACAGGTAATTGTTTCAAGCATAATGACCGCTTCCCACTTATCACTTTCACCTAACTATTACGTAAATCTTATTTTTTCCGTAATCACATCTGATAATACTTGTTACATAAAAAATACTAAGATTAATATTAAAATTATATTAATATATATATGGACTATAAATGCGACGGTTGCGGGTTCGATTCCCACTCGGGGGAGTTAATTATTATTTAATTATAACAATGATTCAATTTCTTCGCTCTGGTAACAAGGTTAAAGCGCAGGGTTGAGTTACGCCACTCAACACGCAAAGTGAGGAACTACATGAAAAAAATATTTGCAGAGAGATCTTTGAGAACAATTTAAAAAAAGAACCGGGATTAAACTTTCATATTTAAATTAAATCTGCACATTCAAGTTTGGTCTTACATAAACTTTTAAATTACTTATGAGAAAAAAACTTCTTAAAGATCATATTCTATTTCCTGTCCTGTTCATTTGTGAGTCTGGGTATGCTAGTTCCCAGCTTAACCTCACCTTGCATTTCGTCTGTGCCAGCCAAAACAATATCTACATATTAGGTTCATAAATATATCGCTTTAAAATTCGAATCCATGACCATCGCCATCGCGTTCATTCTGGTGCAGTTATAAAATATTTATTTTAATTTCACGTTGTATCCCGCACATAGCAGAAAAGACAGAGAGAGCCCAGTGTTAAGACACTCCGTTTTCATGACGATATTTCTCCACTCACCGCTAAATTCTGGACGCGTTGCTTGTTAAGTGGCGGAAGTCAACGCCGCGCTTTTGCCGCGTTATCAGAGCGACGAAATAAAAATATTAAATCTTTAATTTCCTCGAGTGGGAATCGAATCTACAACCTGGCGCGTTTGCATTCGCGCTGTATCTCTGCGCAACGACTGGCCTCACTACGTGAAAATTTAAAATATATTTTTAAATTGCTTTACAAATATATAATATGTTTACAGAATTGAGTTACAGAAAAGTAGTATAACGATATTTTTATTATCTCTATTAAGCTTATGCACAAACTACCAAATATGTGAAATTACCCACTCGACAGAAATGTGGCACACGATACACAGATAACAAGAAACGACTGCGGAAGTGAATACAATGGCTTAGGAAAAATACTATAATTTTGTTGTTAGTCAGGTGTTCAAGAAACATGAGATTCTCTAATTTTTTAAAAGTATTTATGTTAATAATATATTTATATATGTATTAATGATTATGTATATCCATAAAATTATTAAAGAAAGGTAAAAAGAAACACGCAATATTTAAATAACATTTATTATTAATAACATTATAACAATAACTTAAAACTACATAACTTAAAAGAGTTGTACTGTAATACTGGATCTCACCGTATTTCACCAGCGAATACTATGACTTAGTTGACAATTATAACAAGTATAATCTTTAATTTTGATATCTATTATTTTCTTTTGTGATATGGACCACCTCCATGGCCAGCGCCTAGCGCATTTGTGTAGCTATCACCAAAGCTGCTCCCACCACTACCGTGACCGATACTGCCATGACTGCCGTGACCACCTAAGTCAGATAAACTGAAGCCCCCATGGCCGCCATGACCTCCAGATCCAGAAATACTATAGCTATCGCCATGTCCTCCTCCATAACCCCCAAGACCAGATCCATGTCCACCGCCGACACTATAGCTGTCTCCGCCGTGACCACCGCCGCCTCCTCCAAAGGACTGTACACTCACGACGGAGTAGCTGTCATGTCCACCTCCATGGCCACTTCCAAAACCTCCTCCGAGTCCACCTCCGTGCCCTCCGTGGCTTCCACCTCCGTAGCTACCAAGCCCACCTGACCCGTGGCTATCATGGCCAGAAAAACCAACACTGTAGCTGTCTTGGCTACCTCCAAATCCATGGCTAGATCCACCGCTACTGTGGTCATCATGACCGCCGTGTCCGCCTAAACTGCTGCCGATATCAAAACCGCCAGAACTGTGACCTCCACCGAAACCGCCTCCATAACCTCCTCCATGACCACCGCCGAAACCACCTCCATGACCGCCGCCGAAACTACCTCCATGACCACCACCAAAACCACCTCCATGACTGCCGTGATCACTGCTGATGCTACCACCATGACCACCGCCATAGCCGCCTCCTCCGCTAATTTCGTCAAAGCCACCTCCATGTCCACCTCCGTGTCCTCCACCACTTCCTCCTCCGAAGCCAATTCCTCCATGACCTCCACCAACGTCATAGCCTCCAAAATCACCTCCGTGGCCACCATCTATGTCATGACCTCCGTGACCGCCTCCTAAATCAATACCATGGCCGCCATCACCTCCGTGACCACTGTCGTGACCTCCGCCATAGCCACCTCCTATATCGTGTCCACCGCCATATCCTCCTCCTGAATGATCACCTCCAAAGTCGTGACCACCACCAAATCCTCCACCGTCTCCGCCTCCAAATCCATGATCACCACCGATGTCATGGCCACCCCCAAATCCACCCCCATGACCACCTCCAAAACCGCCGCCATGGCCCCCTCCAAAGCCGCCTCCAAATCCTCCTCCGTATCCACCCCCGCCTCCACCATGACCACCACTGCCTTTCAGGTGATCAGCAAATCCTCCATGCAAATGATCAGCTAGACCACTTCCATGACCACCATGGCCTCCATATCCTCCACCGCCTCCATGTCCGTGGTCGTCGTGGTGTACTACCACTTCTTTCGAATGATGATCTTCAGGTATATGAACCCGAATATGAACACTGTAAAACATCAAAAATAATAAAAAATTACAACTCTCGCATCGCATTGCGTCTTCATTATCACTGCAAAAAGTTGGTAAATATCAAGTAAGTTGATATAATTATGGGAAACCTCAGCTACAATAGGTCGCAGAGCAGGGTCGGATGTGAAGGCAGTGAAAACCTAAGGGTGAAGACACAATGACTTTTCACAATTACCACAATAAGCCCGTGAGAAATCGTTAAGTACAGAAATTTCAATTAAACGCTTCCATCCACAGGTGCCTTGTGGTTCCGGTAAGCGTTCTAGCGTATAATTGTTAAATAAACAGTCTGAACCACAATTGAGGCCAGTTACTGCGCAGGGGCACAAAGTAAACGCAATAAATTGTAAGTTCGATTCCCACTCGAGGAAATGAAATATTTAATATTTTCCTTTATTCGCTCTGGTTTCAAGGCAAAGTGCGGCGTTGAGTTCCACTCGATACGCGATTCCTCCAGAATTCGGCGGAAAATGGGTGACGGAGTGTCTTAACACTAAGTTGCGCTAAAAAAAAGGAATCACAAGCTTAAAACAAATAAAATGAAGGACATGAAAATACTAACTGTTCATGTCCAAAAGTCGCGGTGCAGATGCCAACGCTAGCCAGCAGAATACAGCTTAGCTGAAATACAATATATACATATAATATGTAGTTTTAAAAGGCATTCTCTACTTTTTTATATATGGAGTTAGTTATATAACGATCCTAGATAAACTTGGTTAAGTTTAAGATGAAAACGAAAGCGGTACTTGAACCAGATGTCCGTCTAGTTCACGAGTGTTCCGGGCGACATCACCGGAGGATATCAGTACCTACTGCGCTTGTAGGATATTGAACTTTCATTTGGAATACTATTATTAAATTAATTATTATAATAATATAATATATTAATAAACTTTGATTTTCAATTAACACTAACGATTTACTTATAAGGATAATGTATTAATTAATATATATATATATATATATATATATATATATATATATATATATATATATATATATATATATATATATATATATATATATATATATATGACAACAAGAGATACTACTACTCACGGCAAAACGGTAAACCATTGTGTGTGGTAGCTCCTTACCGCACCAAAGTAAACTCTTGTGGTATTGCCGATACACCAAGCCTTTTATAAGACGGTGAATGTGCACCCCTACTTCGCACATGAGATGCGATACATGTAAAAATACTGTTTACATTATTAAATAACTGCACTGTGCATAATTAAATATTACTTTACTCACAAATAATTTTATATTTTCGAGGATCTTAGCCGTCGTTTATATGATTTTTTTTTTTGTATTTTGAATGAAATAGAGGCCAGCCGTGGCGCAGTGGCACGAAGTGTGACTGTAAAACCGACGGTTGTGGGTTCGATGCGCACTCGAGGAGATGAAATATTTATTTAAATTTATATTTCCATTTCTTCGCTCTGGTGTCGAGGCTAAGCGCTGCGTTGAGTTCTGCCACTCAACACGAAATACCTCCAGAATTCGGCAGAAAGTGGGGAACGGAGTGTTTTAACACTAGGTTCCCTCTGCCTACCCTGCTGTGTGCAAAATACAGTGTGAAGCTGATTTGATTTATTTTATTTATATGAATGAAAGAAGAGATATTTAGGATATTTAGCTAAAATTAAATCTGTAGGTATTTTTAGTTTTCAAGCTATTGCAGAAATATGAATTGATATTAAAATAATTAAACGTTGACAAGAATGATTAATTAAACTAATATAAAATTGATACAGTGAGTTACGTCGGCAGGATTAACAACATATAATACACATAGGTATAGTCTTCCCCTATTAATGGATTATTAGATACAAACAATATTTTTCCATTCGAATCAATATAGTTAATGAGATTAAGGCGTTCAACCGAACAAATTCTTTCGCTTTATAATATTAGTATAGATAGTAGAGATTATAGAATATCAGCTAGTTTTTTTTTAAACTTTAGCTTCACGCTGTGTCCCGCAAACAGTAGATTAAGCTGAGGCAGCGGGAAGCTAGGAATCTAGTGTTAAGTACCTAGAGTCCATTCAGTCAGTGTTCCCATACAGACACTTCCGTTGTTCAGCATACGCCGAATTCTGGAACAATTGCTTGTTAAGTGGGAAGTGAAAATATAAATTTTAATAAATATTTAATTTCATCGAGTGGGGATCGAACCCACAACCAGTCGTCGCGTTTACGGACAAACATTGTGCCCCTGCGCCACGACTGGCCTCAGTCAGTCTCATTTATAAACTTTGGTTTATTAAAAAACAATAAAAAAAATAATATATAAAAACAAAACTGAACTAAAATGATGCTAACACTAAGTGAAATATATTTTTAATTATAACAGATGCCGGTTATGCAAGCCCATAATGACTTCTCTGTCTAGAAAATGTGAAGACGCGGAGATAGCTTTCGATTGTCGCACACATCATTTCTACTGAACACTCCATCCAAGCTATTAATCGACAAGGTTTAAAGACCTGAGAACGCATTTTTATATTACTGTTATTATAAAAATTTCTCAAGAATTTATTTTTTAAACAATACTTTAAAAAAAGTTTGTTAAAGTTCTCAGCTCTCAAAATTTCATGTTTAGTTCCCGATATAAAATACGCATATTATTAAAATGACCTACAAAAATGTTTACTATAATATAACATTTAAAAAAGATTCAGAACATGTAAAAAAAGGTTTATATAATTATACAGTGGTAGTGTTAGATAGCTTCGTTTACCAAAGATTTAAGTTCAAATCACAGACAGAACGAATTTTATTATGATATGGCGAAAGTAGAAGGAAGAGTGCTAGGTTTTTTTTATCGACAAGTTAAATCAGCTTCACGCTGTATCCCGCACACAGCAGGGTAGGCAGGGGGAACCTAGTGTTAAGACACTCCGTTCCCCACTATCTGCCGAATTCTGGAGGCATTGCGTGTTGAGTGGCGGAACTCAACGCCGCGCTTAGCCTCGACACCCGAGCGAAGCAATGGAAATATATTTAAGTAAATATTTCATCTCCTCTAGTGGGGATCGAACCCACAACCAGTCGGTTTTACAGTCACACTTCGTGCCGCTGCGCCACGACTGGCCTCAACAAGTTAAATAACAGTTATAAACAGCCAACTAAAGTCTAGGAATAGCATGACCATATCTAAAGATATTTTCTGGGGGGCCCTGGACTATTGCTTTGAACAAATACATATGTTCGTGTAAATGGTTTTTATTTTTATTTTTGAGGGCAAATTTTTTGTTAGTAAAATTTCTTGCTTGGGCACCAGACTATTCTGGGGTGGGCACGGACCTACGCCGTGCCCACATAAGGATCAATCTAGAAGGAAATATACACATTATTCTCAACCGTTGTAAATGGTTTACGACACGCATCTAGAATATATGAAGCTTTAATAATTGTGATGAACTCAAAATGTTATGTCACAGCTAAATCATAAGTAAACATACAAAAATTATATAACGGTGATGTGTGAGTCGGTCGGTATATAACACAACCTTTTAATGATCGTAATGAAACGATGGAATATTATATTTGTCGTGAGTAAATAGTATAGTTTATAGTTGTTGCTATTAATATAATACAGGATTTTGTTTTTCACGCTGTGTGTGACATACTTTTATGGCAGGATAGGCAGGAACCTAGTGTGACAACACTTTGTTCCTCATTTTCCGCCCAACTTTCGAGATATTGCCTTCAATATTAATAATTTTCCAACGGCGGAACTCAACGACGCGCTTTATCTTGTTACTAGATCGAGGAAATGTAACTAATTAATAGCGACTACAATTATTCGAGACGAAGCGGATTACATTAATTACAATTAATTTATCTAAACCGCTTCGTCTTAGCCAACCGTGACAGGTGTGGGGCACTATACAGTCCGCGATGCGTAAGCTGAGCTTCGCATGCCTCAACCGCGGCCAATCGAAAGGAAGTTGCAGCAGCGGCCTGCCTAGACGTCGCCAAGGCATTCGACCGGGTATGGCATCCAGGATTTCTGCACAAGGTCCTTCAAGCTGGCGTCCTTTACCATCTCGTGCGAATCCTGGCCGAATTTCTCCAAGGCATAAATATTAATGTTAAGACTCTCCGTTCCCCACTTTCCGGCCAATTCTGGAGAACTCAACGCCGCGCTTTGCCTCGACACCAGGGAGAAGAAATGAAAATATCAATTTGAATAAATATTTAATTTCCTCAAATGGGAATCGAACCCACAACTATTCATATTTTATACCCCTGCGCAACGACTTGCCTCTCAAAAATAATATTTAAAACAAAACATTCTTTTTTATCCTACCATTTTAACAATATCACTTTGTATTTAATGATAAATATGATTACACCATTTCTTATTTATTCGAAAATATTATTATATATAGCGTCTAGGCGTTTGCGCTACTATGTCGTCAACACCTTAAAAACGATAACTGGTCACGCATTCAAATCTGTAACTATCTATATGGGATTTAATTGTTGACTTACCACACAAGTTGCATTGGTTTTAAGTAAATTTCAATTAATGTTAACCTGTTTCCAAGTATTTGTCAAGTATTTGTTTGTATCGATGGTCTCTGGGTAGTGTTGAAAATGAAAAATATCAAATGTCTTTTATTGCTGTTTTGAACTACTAACAAGGATAGTTTTCGATTACATACATGTACGGTTTAAAAAAAACGCGTAGATAAATTAATTTGAAATTTAAAATAATCATTAAAACTACGCTTCTTAGTAGTTCAAATGAGCAATAAAAGTCGTGTTGTTCGTTAGTTTTTATTATGACTGAATAGAGTAAAAGTATATTTTTTTTTTTATATCCTTGCCTGCAATTTTGTTTGCGAGAATTTTGAGACGTGAAACGGAAATCTCGTTTTTGTAGTAATTTGGAAGAGAAATCTTGTTTTTCCTTTCTTTGCCCGTTTACACTAATCAACTATTTAAGAAAATCAAATTTCTAAGTTCAGTAGTTTCATCATCTGCATTTTCCATCAGTCACTAAGAAGATGATGAGAGAGATAATACACATAAATCATTCTCTATATCCAATTTAATATATATAATTTAGGAGATATACCTATCTCTCGTACATATAATCTCTCTATTATTACAGAGATTTATACATACAGTCTTTATATATATATCCTTCACGAAAGTGGAAAATATATCCTTATTATTACATAATATAAGTAAAAACATTCCCCTAAATATTATTTCAACCCACAACCATCATGTTACAAGTCTACGAAAGCGACACAACGACGTAATGCCCTAAACATTAAGAAATTGATCAATGTCAAATAAAACTAAACTTTTATTTCTCAAATGAAGTGAGCAACATTCACGCTTATACATATTTAGTTTTAGTTCTTAGTTGGTATGTTGGTTGGTAATCTGAATAAGTACTTACGTCACTGGTTCGATGTTGAGTTGAGTTCATATTTGTGAAATAATATTATTTTATTTAGAAATAAAGAAAAATAAAAAAAAATAAAGAAAATTGGATATTATAATATTATGTTAATTTAACTACTGGTTAACATTTATCCTAACTTTCTGGTTAACATTTGTCCTAACTAGTACGATTTTTTCCAGCTTCATGCTGTATCCCGCATACAATAGGGTAGGTGGAGGGAACCTAGTGTTAAGACACTCCGTACCCCACTTTTCACTCAATTTTCAAGACGCTGCGTGTTAAGCAGTAGAGCTCAGCGCCACGCTTTTGCCTTGGTACCAGAAAGAAAATATTAATAAATAATATATCATTCCCCCGAGTGGGAATCGACCCCACAACTGTCACGTTACACTACACGCTTGTGTCTTTGCGGCACGACAGCCTCTATACATAAATGTAATTATGTAATATATTCTTGACACATATCAATTAAGCGCATTTTTAATCTAAATTAGGCAAAATAAAAAAAAACCAGCTTCACGCTGTATATCGCATGCAACAGGGTAGGCCGAGGGGGCCTAGTGTTCAGACACTCCCTACCCCATTTTCCGCCGAGTCCTAGAGACTTTGCGTGTTGAGTGGCGGAACTCAACGCCGCGCTTTGCCTTCACACCAGAGCGAAGAAATGAAAATATTAAATATTTATTTCCCTCGAGTGGCAATCGAACCAACAACCTGTCGAGTTTACAGTCAAACTTTGGAAATAAGGGAAAAGATTCATAGTATCATTACTGTTAGGTATATTAATAATTTATAAATACAATTCAAAGTTTTAAACACATGTGATAACATCATATTTTAATTGGTTTTTTCTAAGTAAAATAAGAAAAAATAGATATAAATACAACCTAATATAATACTGGGAGAAACTATGTATAGGTGTACGAGTATAACCCAGTATTATTTTCGGTTTACATTTAAAGATTCGTACATTTATCATTTATCACACGTACGGCGTCAAATCCAGCTCTCGACTTTTTATAATAACTTCTATTAAAAACTTCTATTCAAAGAGACGAAATTTCCAGTAATTTCAAAAAAATACTTGAAATATACAAAGAAAAATGATATCAGCTTCACGCTGTATCCCGCACACAGCAGGGTAGGCAGAGGGAACCTAGTGTTAAGACACTCCGTTCCCCACTTTCTGCCGAATTCTGGAGGCATTTCGTGTTGAGTGGCAGAACTCAACGCCGCGCTTAGCCTCGGCACCAAAGCGAAGAAATGGAAATATAAATTTAAGTAAATATTTCATCTCCTCGAGTGGGAATCGAACCCACAACCAGTCGGTTTTACAGTCACACTTTGTGCCACTGCACCACGACTGGCCTCAGAAAAATTATATAAATATAATAAAAAATATATATCTGGAACTTTTTTACAAACATTTCATAAATGTGCTATCCTACTAATGTTATAATTGCGATAGTTTGTGAGGATGGATTTTGGTTTCATTTCCAAGGAAAAACTGTTGAACGGGGTTCGATGAAACTTTACAATAATATAGCTTATACAACAGGCTACAATTTATGTAATCATAGTTTTTAGGAGTGCTTTTAGGCTTAGTGGTCAGAGTGCTTGGATGGTTTCCAAGAGGCGCGGGTTCAAATTCCACTACGTTCAAATTTTTATACAAAGTTTTGTAAAAAGTATTTTTCTTTCCTAAGTGTAGAATAATACTTGAATAATTATGAAAATTATATAATAATTTCGTATAATTTTGATATTATATAACTATAAGTTTAACCAATTTAACCAGTCGTGGTGCAAGGGCACAAAGTGTGCCTGTAAACTGATTGGTTGTGGGTTCGACCTCTACTCGAGGAAATGAAACATTTGTTCACATTTATATTTTCATTTTTTCGCTCTGGCGTTGAGACAAAAGCGCGGCGTTGAATTCCGCCACTCAACACGCAATGCCTCAAGAATTCGTCGGAAAATGGGGAAAGGAGTATCTTAACACCAGGTTCCCTCTGCCTACCCTGCTATGTGCGTGATACGGCGTGAAGCTGAGAGAATATAAGTTTAAACGGGTGAAGCGAACCGCGTGTCAGCTAGTATTATACTAAATAAAGATGATAACAACTAGGAAGGGATATTAAATAATAGCAAGCAGACCATAGTGCGAGGCATCAAAGGCGATTTCTTACACAAATAATTATTTTGATTACGTTTGTACGTTCACTTTTTTTAGAGAGGAAACATCTTATGTAATTATACCCCGTACTGTACGGTGTACGGTGTACAGTGTACCCTAGCTGCAGCAGTGACCTAGTGGTCATTGAATTAGCATTAATATATTATGTATAGTACAATCAACAGGTATTGGCCCTGAAGTTAACTTATGCGCATTGTTCACTCGTGAAGAAAATATTTGAAAGTTTTAAAAATCCTAAAAATGAATTTTAGCAGTCGTCTAATTTCATGTCCACGACTTGTTGACCGTACTGTACCGAGTATGAAGACGTAATGGGATTTTACGCGTGTTTAATCAATTAGTATATGTTTTTTTTTTATATTAGGTAGTTTAAAAATATGTGACGGCAGTAGATTTTTCATGTAAAAAGATTAGATATGTATTCTTATATTATAATTTGGAAGCCAGTCATGACGCAAATGCACAAGCCTGCGACCGCAAACATGAGTTCGATTACCACTCGAGTAAATGTAATATTTAATATTCTCATTTCTCGCTCTGATAACGAGACAAAGTGCATTGTTAAGTTCCGCCACTCAACACGCAATGCCTCCAGAATTGGGCGGAAAGTGGGAAACAGGAAACGGAAGTCTCTTAATGGGAACAGAGTGTCTTAGAACTGGATTCCTAGGTCCTCTCTGCCTACCCTGCTACGTACGGGATACGGTTAAAGAAGAAAGAAAAAGTTAAGCAATCTAGGAAATGATTATCTAAGATACGGAAATCATACTACCCTTTATCATCACATCGCACTTATACCTAAATTTGATTCATAGTACACACAATATACTTATAGAAAAGAAAAAAACAAGGCGACTAAATAACAGTCCACGACTATACAAAATTTAATTTACCCTACACTTTACTTTAAGAACTCGCGCGTCTTGGAGACTATCCAACCGTTGGACAGTTTCCAAAAGGCATGGGTTCAAATTCCGCTAAGCTTAAGATTTTTATACGTTTCTAAAAAAAATATTCTTCTTTCCTAAGTGTGGAATAACCTATGTAGACTGAATAAAGGTAATCTAAATAGCTAATTTCGATCAAATCGGTAAAACGTGACGTAGTATTCTTATACCAACACGAAGTAAATGTATTCACTGTGAGTGAGTGAGGCCGTTTTTGCCTCAATTAGGGACCGGTCAGAAAACCTGTAGTGGAACATTTCCTGGCCGGCCGCGGCTGGACGGCGGACGGGCTTTCTACTTTGGAACTACCCATATTATTAAAGTGCGACCACCTATCTCTGTGTTCTGTCTATATTAGAATTATGTTTATGATATTGTAACTAAGAGAACACGTATTATTTCATCGTTTTTATTTTTTATTTCATCGTTTACGGGACGTGTCTAACAAACATTGTTTTTTAAACGATAGTTCTACGTTCATTGTTTTAGTTTAAAAAGTTAATAATAAAGTGGCAAGTGGAGAGCGGAGATTTTACCGGACGTGTCTAATAAACATTTCTTATTAAACGATAGTTGTACGTTCAGCTTTTTATTTTCAAATAAAAATTATATGTCAATTTAGATAGATTTTACGCTTAGAGATATCGAGTTGAAACTCATACCATATACTGAGATCTACGGTCCCTTGATTTTTTGAAAAAAATAATGTATTTCTATATTTACTTAAAAAATAAAGTCATTTTTATCGCAAAACGCGTATTTCGACTCTATCAAGGGAATCAAAATTTCAGGTAGTAGTACTACCATTTCAGGTACTAGTAGTTCAGCAAAAAATGTGTAAACTATACATTTATGGTCAAATTCTAAAAAATAATTGCCTTAAAAGGGTGGCAAAATTTGGTACTAAAGCCGCTAGTTCAAATGAGGTATCAGATGAAAGGGCTCTGGCTAAGCTAAGCTTGAATTCATCATTCAATCAGAAAAAGACCTCCAATTTTTGTACAGGACCCTCGGTGGGTGAGTCCCACTCACGCTTGTCCGTTTTTTTTAATTAAAGTTGGCGTGCGTTTGACCGCATCAATACTGATGTTAGCGTTGATGCGGTCTTCGGTGACAGCAGCTTGCTTAGAAAATACCTAATCACTCTACATTTGTAGACCCTTATATACCCTATATTTCCTGTCTTATAGTGTATGCCATAAGAAATACAGATGCCGGCAATTATTTGTATGTAGACTCCAAGCGTTTCGTCCATATATTGGTATTTCTACCAAGTTCGGATGCTGTGGACCTGTTTTCCTAGAGGTTTGATGCTGAAAAAGTGCAGGGGAAATTATATAATGCAATTCAAAACGCTAAAAAAGTGTAAATAACTTTTACCATTATTTAACAAAAAGCAAGGTGTGACTGTAACACGATGGTTGTAGGTTCGATCCCCACTCGAGGAAATGAATAATTATTTATTAATATTTTCATTCCTTCGCTCTGGCACCAAGGCAAAAGCCCGGCATAGTTTCGCCAATTAAAAGTAGAAAATGGGGAACGGAGTGTCTTTACACTAAGTTCCCTCTGCCTGCCCTGTACAGCGTGAAGCAGATTTATTTATAGTATAAAAAAAATAACAACTATTTTCAACTTAACTATCATAATATAGAAGTTAACTTTAAACTTTAAACCTAGCTACTCATACCATACCTACTGTTGCTAGTATACTATATGGTATGGGCGGCTGTGGTATGTGTGGTAGCTATTCAGAATATAAATCGATGCTTATATCTAAAAGAGATGGCTCATTTATTTTCTTCTAACAGAAAGCATTTCCTTTTTGTAACATGTTTGACTCGACTATTATGTAAGTTATGTTTAGTAGTTACTGTATAGAATACAAAAAAATATCAATTTTTTTCAATGTAAATAAAATCAGATTCACACTATATTCCGCATACAGCAGGGTAGGCAGAGAGAACCTAGTGTTAAGACACTCCGTTCCCCACTTTCCGCTGAATTATGAAGGCATTGCGTGTTGAATGGCGCAACTCAACACCGCTCTTTGCATCGACACTAGAGCGAAGAAATAGAAATATAAATTTAACTAAATATTTCATTTCCACGAGCGGGGATCGAACCCACGACCATCGCGTTACAGTCACACCTTTGTGCCTCGCTCGAGTCGCTGTATCTAAAATTATATCTATATAAGTGCACATAAACATAAAAATATTATTATATTATAATTGTATATTGTGTACACAATACGTAATAAATAAGTTTTATTAAGAAGTCGGGAAACTAAAATATACTACTTCTAAACAATATTACAAAGACTAATCTAACAAATGAAGATATAATTATTGCAAAAAATTTTGACATTTCTTTTTTAATTAAATAATTTAGCATTATTCATGTTTTTAAACATTTTAAAAGTGTAATTCCACACTTAGGAAAGGAAAACACTTATTTAGAAAACGCATAAAAAAATTTTTTTTTGGTTCCTGGTCGGTTTCCAGGAGGCGCGGGTTCGAGACCCGCTACGTTCAAATTTTTATACGTTTTCTAAATAAGTATCATTCTTTATCATTTTAATGTTAATTTGAATAGCAAAGTTTTATATCATTCTCGATACAGATTATCAGCTAACGATAAATATAAATATATATTTTTTTAACTTTAACTTTTATCTGAACTGTAAGTAAGATAAGTATATTTTAGGTAATAAAAAAATAAAACACGTTTAATAAAAATGTATATTTTATTAGCATCTAAGAAGATATAAACAATTTAATATTATATAAAAATGTAATATTCTATATGGTAAGTATCAAGTTAAATAAGAATTAATAGATACCAAATAAAAAATATATTTTAATTAACAAATTGTAATAAAAATAAAACATTACAATATATTTCAACGTCCCTTAGCTGGTTTTTTCTTTTCTTTACTTTTTGTATAATATAGACGAAGTGGGAATTTAATCCACAATCATCGCGTTCTCAATCAGCCCTTTTTTTCTTACGATAGCTTCTAACGTAAAATATTTTGTGATGACTAGTCTCAGGGACGTCGATACATATATAGTAATATAGTATCAATAAAAAAACAATAGTAAAAAGTTATTTACATAATATATCATATGCATATCATCTCTAATACAAATTCAAGCAGCCCTTTATCTAAATATGGACAATTTTAGCACTTTTACAATACATACATTAAATAATGAATATGCAAGTTCCAAAACACGTAAAACACTACAACATTATTAAGAATATAAAAAATTCGTTAAAATTACTAAAATATGATACATTTCTTATTTTTATTGTCAATTTGGAATATTCGTATTCGTTTGTTT
>DWLH01000543.1:0-19051 GCA_018249795.1 Heliconius telesiphe telesiphe
GCAATAAGTTAGTTAAGTTACTTTAAGTAAGTTAATTTTAAAGTTAAAAAGATTGTTGAAATGATTTATACGTTAAAATCAGTTGTAACCGCAATTCATTACGTACAATTTAAATTTGAAAGGTCACTAAGTCCGGAAGTGGAAGTAATTTACTTAGTTATAAACTTAACTTTGTGGTTACCGTGTCGCTTGAAAATTAGTTTAGGATACGCCGACACGCTTCGTATTATCATTTATAACTGGGTGGGCAGAGTGAACCTAGTGTTAAGACACTATGTTCTCCACTTTCCATCCAGTTCGAGAAAATGTGTATCGAGAGGCGAAAGTCAACGCTGCGCTTTATTTCTTTACCAGAGTGAGAAGTCGTAGGAATCGAACCTATAATCAAAACTGTGTAGTCACATGACGGCCTCGTATTTGAATATCAACGTACCAAATCTATCAATCTCAATAAAGTTAGAAGGAATAGCTGAAAAGAGTCCCTAAATGTTTAAATAAAAAAAATTAGACCTTCCGCCATTTAAACCGGACGTGCCATCATATCATTTACATAGAAAATAAAGTATAAAATTGAATCTTATAACCATATATATATGGTTCAAAATTTATCAAAGTTCCATCACCACCTGTTAGACCCGGAAGCGTGGGAATGTGTCATTGATAACATGATAACGATAGCCATATTTTTTTAACTTCACACTTTATTTTGTCCATAGAGGGTAAGCAGAACAAACATAATGTTGAAACACTATTCCTCCCTTTTCGTACAACAATCAAGACATTGTGTGTTGAGTGGCGGAACTCAGCGCCGTTCTTTGTCTTGTTACGTTAAATGTCCTTATGTTTACCTTGCTATATGCGAGATACTGTGCGAAGCTAAAAAACATCAATCGACGCTATAACGTTTGATATATATATTTAAAATGAATATATTTTTTCTAGTTTTGGCGGAAACCTAACGGTATACATTTTTAATTTGTAAAAAGCGGAAGAGAGTAGACTCGAAGGAACAAATGACAGGATAAATGTTTATAGAACCGTTATAAGTAGTGTGACGTAATAGTGATTGTTCTTTATGAATGTAATGCAGGTATCGAATTGGTTTAAGCTAATGAATATAATAAAAAATACGTATTGGAAGTCGACCTGCGCATTGCATTGCTACAACTTAGAGTTTGTTTTGTATGGTTTTTTTTATGATTTTATATGGTAAATAGTATACTAAAATGTAATCTATATGTATATATTTATCGTCCTTTAGTATATTAGTGTTTAATATATTTTTTTCTTTTTTCATGACTGTGTTATTGACGCGTATCAATGGTTAAAATAAAATAGTTAAATTGAAAAGAATCTAATTATAATCCCCTCCATTATAGTTTTCTTCAATATCAGTACTATAACTGGCTAAATAGCTTGCCTAAGGCCCCATATTATACATACTACTACTGATATATAATATACCTTTATTATAAATTTAAATTGTCCCTCTAACAGATTTGAACCTAAAATTTTCGTATATATGACAAAAATTTGTCATAATAGTAAAATGATTTATTCACTACTTTATTTAGGTACAAAGAAAGTTTTTTAGAAGCTTTTCAAACATTTTCTTTTAAAAACAGTGACACAATGACTTAGTTATTTATTTACTGAATAAGCTTTTTTCATCTTTCTTTTTAAATATTTTCTATGCAACTTCACGCTTTTACCCGCTTACGGAGTAGGCACTCAGTTTCCTCACATTTCACAATTTTTGGAGGAACTTAACGCCGCGTTTAGTCTACCAGAGTGAGAAAAGGAAAATAATAAGAAATAGTCATTCTCTAGTGGCGAATGTATCCACAACGTTAACGGGCAGACATTGTCCCACCACGACGCGCGACTCCCATTCCTTTTAAGTATTAAATATTTCATTTTCTCGAGTGGGAATCGAACCCACAACCTGCCGCGATTACATTGGCACTCGTGTACTCTGTGTCATGACTAGCCTCTTCGGTTTTAATTTTGTTCTCTACAAAAAAATAATTTACCTTTAGCATGTAACATTTTTAAATGGTCCACAGTGAGTTGTAAAATCTCTGCTTTTTCCAACTTAGCGCTGCCCTGCTTCTCGCAGGCGGCCGGCACGAGCCTCTTGAGTTCTGTCAGAGATGTGTTTATTCTGTCCCTGCGCTTCTTCTCTATGACGCCTCTACGACGCTTCCTTGTCATTAATTGACAGGAATCTCCGCCTGGCGATCTGGGAAAAGTATATACATTATAATACACATTATATTCTGTACATAGCAGGGTAGACAGAGGGAACCTGGGAATGTAGTGTTAAGGTACCCTGTTTCCCATAAAGCCATTTCCATTGTCCACTTAACTCCGCGCTTTGTTTCGTTATCAGGTCGAGGAAATAAAAAATATTAAATGTTTCATTACCCCGAGTGAGAGTGAATCCCGCAACCGTCGCGTTTAGAGTCGTACGCTTAAAACCAAAGTAGTTTTACGTCAGCCAAGTCTCAACAAAATTCAAGGAGCTAATTACAAATTGTTCTTGAAGCCCCGTTGTTGTTTCTGTTTGTAAACAATTTTATTACTTCAACATTCAACCAAACAACCCTTTCAGTTTCATACTGAAGGTATATACCTTGTTTACAAACAGAAACAACAACGGGGCTTCAAGAACAATTTGTAATTAGCTCCTTGAATTTTGTTGAGACTTGGCTGACGTAAAACATCTAAAATATTGTAATACAATATTACTTTGAAACTAAATGGATTTTATGTTCGACAAGTGTTAAAGAAATAGGTTACACTTCTTATAATCCTGTCATTGTATTAATATTCTGAATATTAATTATTAAGTAATATTAAATCGACGTACAACCTGTCGCGTTTATTTAATTTACATATAGAATGAACACAACGCCGCGACATGAAAATATGCAGAGAGTATCTAGTGTTAAAGCACAAAAACAAATTGATTTATTTATCAATGAGCTCTCTATATATTCTATATAAAAAACAGTAGACATAAAGAAATAGCCGTTTTATATACTACATTGAAATATTAGCTGGGTTAAGTTACGTATTGTTTACATTACTTAAGCACAGCTATTAAGTAATACAGTCAAAAGGCTATAATTAACGTAGGCGGGCTACGCGCTACGCGCTACGAAAGTGCTACGCTCCGCGTTGTTTTCACAAGTATTATGTTACATATAATGAAAATTCTTATTGGAATCTTATTTGGATTAAATTGAATTGATATTTTATAACGTAAGGTTTGTCAATGAGTTATAAGTATTTTTTGGTTATGTTTTAAACTCTTTTATTATTGTAATAAAAATTATGTATTTCCTTCTTATAAATTTCACTACTTTCAATAAAAGAAATTATGTAAAAGAAGACGACTTTTAGCGACTTTTTTTAGTGTATCAATTCTGTTTGGTCTCATTTTTGTATTCGTACCAAAACTAGCTCTTAACTGTACATTTAAGTGTAATTTATCTAATAAATATGACCGTAATATTTTATTAAAGCATACATTATATTCCAGTAAGTTTTGAATCATCACTATTACAACAATCGCATATAAAAAATATTCTTTTATTTTTAATGCTTTTATATATAAAAATCGAAAATATAAAAATCTACACATTTTTTAACAAGCTTATTAAAAAATTATACTCACTGCGCATCCTTACTGCTTTCCTCTGAGAAGGCATCGTCTTCGCTTTCCGAATGCGTCCTTTTATTTCTTTGCGCTGGCGCCGGTGGTGCTGGAGGTCCCCAGCCGTAGCCCCATTGAGCCTGGCCTTGAGGCTGTATGTTATTAGGTTCCATATGCCTTTGGTACTCCATTGTGAAAAACACTAGTGTTTAATGAAAAATTGTGTAAATTCAATGTTTTGAAAGTCACAACATCACAACAATCACTCAACAAAGTCAAAAATCACTATATTCACTGTCAAAGTTCACTAAATTTCAAAAATAATCATGAGAAAAGTTCGAAAAACATGTAATTTTTTCAGGAAATTCCTAATTAACAGGCGGAGTGTCGCCGGTATCGTGCGCACGCGTCGGACGGCGGCCGCGGAGTGTGCGGCCTGCGCGCCGCGTGGCGAGCACTGTGCCGACCCGCGGCGATACTTGCTTCACCACGTGACTTACACCTGCTGGGCAAAACTGTATCCTATTTCAAACATATAGAGCTCAAAATGTGTATTAATTATTGATACAGCTTTGAGCATAGAGGTTTTGAATTTGAGCTTTATTTCCAAAGGAATTAGAGGTTATTTTTTTTAGATTGTCAAATAAAAAAGGGCTTGACGTTACTTAAGATTTTTCATATATAGAGATATTTGTTAAAATATATCTTGTATTTATATAAATAGGGTTGAAAATAGTTTATAATTAGTTTATTATATTTAAAAAGGCCGCGTGGCCGGCGCACGGTGATTGTCAATTAAAATACGCAATTTTGTGTGGAACAATGAACTATTGTCTAAAGTTAAGGGATGAATGAAGACGCGTGTCCCTTATGTACCCGAGTGGGTGCGATTCGATTTGGAAGATTTTTTTTTTGTTATCTATTTTGGCTAGTTAGTAGTGTAGTGACTTAGTTGATTAGTTTGTGAGATTAAGTTTTTCATAATAAATTTGTAAACATTTTCCTTTTTTTTTCTAATAAGTATTTTTTTAAATTTTTTTACATAATCTTCGCATTTCGTGAAAATAGATAGTTAGTTTCTTTTCCACAATTTTTTTGAAGCATAAAAATATTTTAAGTACTAAAATTGTATTTGGTTCCACGGTCGTCATATGTATGTTTTAAGTATGAATATTACAAATGTGTGGTTATGACGCGTTTTTTCAAATACGATAGCTGCATATTTAATATACTTTTAATGAAATAGCCCCATCGAGGGTATCGCGCAATTATTGATTACAGGTCAACGTGTAATACCTACAACTTATAGGTAAATTTTGGCTAACTTAAATTTGCAGGCCTATGCATAACTTGGTAACTGCAAGCAATATTATGAAAAATAATCCTGACCGAAAGACAAGCAGACAGACAAAGAGATGGACTACAAGGTAAGGGTTCCGTTTTGTTTCTTTTGAGGTACGTAACTCTAAGATGAAATGAAAAAAAAAATTTTGTAACTATAAATAGATTCCGCAAGCTTCTACACGCGGATTAAACGATTACTTGAAAAAATCGTGCAATTTTTTCTCATTTGCACGTCAAAATGTCAAAAAAGTCCTTATTCTGTTGTCTATTAATCTTATCTCTATAAAAGATTTTCGACGCGTATGATTAAATGTACTTGATCTGCAAAGAAGGTCTTTGTATGCTGAAGGGCCTACCTGGATGTGAACTCTGTATCACCTAGTGTCATCGTCTTATCGTTTTTTACTGATATCTGCCTTTATATAAAACCGGCTCTAGAATAATCGTCTTTAGATTATATTTGAAGATAGCCCTTGATAAAAAGTTTTTTTAAGAAGTCATCAGAAACTTAATGTTAAGACACTCCGTTTCCCAAGCACCGGCCTTTTCTAATATTATGCGAGTTGAGTTGCGGAACTCAACACTGCGCTTGACCTTCACGCTATAGTGAGGAAATAAAACTAATTCATTATACCGAGTGGAAATCGAACCCACAATCTTAGCCTGTGCCGCTGCGCTACAACACTTTCCGAAATAAAAAATACTTGTTCTCTAACAAGTATTTTTTATTCGGATCAATAAAGGAATTGTAGGTGTTGTCTTAATGGACGCAGGTTCTTTTCTGATGTTACTCGTTGATCGTAAGCAATTTGCACAATATTAAACACTATCTTTTAGATGTGGTTTTACCTGACTCTGAGCACAGGCATTACAGTGCAGGGTTACATCAAAACGATTAACGTGATGTAATATTCTATAAGCTAAATCGTACCAGTATCCAGAGTCAGAAAGAGTTTACCAATTGGACCCAGTAGTCCCCGAGTTAGAGCATTAACTTAAGCAAACTCTTCAACTTTATAATATAAGTAAAAATAATATAGATTATATAACAATAATAATATAATATTAAAAACTATGAATAATATTTTAAAAACTACAACAACCTTGATTGCATTCTGGTTTTAGTTATGAACAAAGCCTTCGATTACACATAAAAAAGAATGTCAAAGTACGTAAAACCAAATCAAAAATGGTTCATCCAAATCCATCCATATAAGATCAGGTCACACAGTCACTGTATAATCAAAAAAATATATCAAAAGTCTAATTTTTTCAAATTTAACCCATTTTTTGTGGGCGTGAGAACTTACTGGCAGGTGCCTTTTAGATACCATTGTATTCATTGTTGCCAAAACTCTTTACATTTAAGCAAATACTTCAGATATACTCGAATATTGTAAAAATGTTTTTGAATGAGTATTTCTTTTGATTTGTTGTTTGTGGGAATATTTTAGTTGTTTATGTTTATTCTGGTTTATTTACCTAATATAAAGTTTATGAGGTTTTGGCAATATTTTGATAAGTTTAGTAATATTTTACTAGTTTGATCTTTTGTTTATTTTATTTACTTAAATGCTGATTTTATATTTTAAGTATCGTCCCTGGCGAGGTAAGCAAATATAATGCGCAATGCTCTATGGCCAAACTTTATTTTATTAAGTTTTTCCTATATGTACCTACTTTAAAAAGAGTGAACGGTAAGAAACGCAAAATGGAAACCTCCCATGACGTATGAGAGTATTCTCATACGTCATGGGAGGTCTTCAGGTACTGTATATTACTGATGATACTAGAAGAACGTCTCGTAATATATAAAGACCTTCCTGGAGGGCACGTATATGTATCTGTGTGTTGATGACAGTGGAGGAAGTGAAAGAGATGATGAGAATAGATACAGAGACCGTAACGTTTAGGGCTCCGTTCTCTTTGGCTCCTCCACTATGGACACAATGTGAAACTAAAAAACTGCTGATGGAGCTTTATGTTCGTTCGACGATTCAGAGTGCATGCAAAAGTCTATTTGAGCTAAGAATATTTTGAACTTCCATAAAAAATATTAGGTACAACTATAAAATATTTACTCAAAGAGAAACCGTGATCATTTTTTAATTAAAAACCTCTTCAAGCCGGTCTTTACAATTATTTTAAGCAAAAATAACGGAGCTTTCGATCAGTCAAGACCACTAACTGTCACAATATCAATATAATACACTTAGATATAATAAAAAACATTGTAATGTATTATCATATAACAAGTAACAGGCCAAACAAGGTTGACCTATGAAACACCATTAAAGTTATAGTATAGGGGAGTATTTTTGCCAACAAGAGGTGCCTATATAAACTGGTCGTAGGTTCTGTTCCCGTGTGAATGTGGGTACAGTATGATGCACGAGGGTGGTATTAGAATTATTGTTGATATTTGCCTTTAAGTTGTGTTTGTGATGCGAAGGAAAATGTGGGAAAACGTTTGTACTTATTTAAAGTGATTGTGTAAATAAACCTTTCGTCGCCCACAAGTTTTTTACTTGGACGTAAAATGGATATTTCGTTGTTGTCCCATTCCCTTAGGAATTTTGAGAAGAGAAAGAAAGCACTTAAGTCCGTATTTATAAATCGCTCTCAACTCTGAGAGCCATCTTGTCATGTCGCTTTTATTCATAGTTTATAAATGATGAATGAAAATGACATCTAAAAACCGCTCTCAATATTGAGTCTCTCAATCTCAGATTTGAGAATGGTCCATAAATAAGGGCCTTAGAGCTCTTAGTGCTTCCTTACTTTGGCTAACCTAACTACATGGCAAATTTTAACTATCTAAGTAGTCTTTCTTTCTAAGTAGTCGTTGGAGTTGTCTGTCAGTATGTCTTAGTATTTCAGAGCCGCCAGATCTTTATTTTATATAGATATTTTCTTCTCTGTATGTTTTTATAAGAAATTAAACCTACAATTTTTACAAGAAATTGTAATACTGTCTCGTGTGTACCGTGTACTACACACGAGAAATATGAAGTATTTTTAACATTTTTACGTTGGATGGATGGTTTCAGGAGGCGCGGGCATAAATCCCGCTACGATAAAACTTTTATACATTTTCTATAAAAAGTAAGGAAACATGAAGTTTAAAAAAAAACAAAATGACCTGTCATCATATCAAAATCCAACAAAATCAATTGCATTCCCCTCATATAGTTGCCGATATTAAATGATTTCACATTGATTTGACTCCCCCTTCTATAGTGGTGGAGATGCGCGTGCGCAACGCGTGTGAGCGCGTGCGCGGTACTTTCACACCGTTAGGAAAAAAGTGTGACAATACGCTTAGATTAATGTGGACTAATCAACTTTGTTTTTTTTTATTTCCTAAAAACCGTGTAATATTTCAGTGTCCCGCCTGAACCACGGAAAACGGAATGCCTTAACACTATTTTCCCCTTAGCCACCCTACTATATGCGTGATACACCGCGAAGCTAATAAAACCTCATGGAAACCGTCCAACAATTTTCAAAAGGCTTCGGTTTTAGAGCGGAATTTGTGTTATAACTTAGGAAAGTAGAATATTTTCTGCAACACTTTAAAATATGTTAAAAATATTTCCATATAACAGAAATATTTTATTTATTATATAAAAATGCGTCTTGAATTAAAAATAATGTGAATATAATCATTCCCCACGAGTCGGTAGCGAACCTACACTCGTTGCGCTTATGGTCACTCTCGCGCTAAGTAGCAGGTGATCTTTGTTTACGGTCGATGCGAATTCATTGCGAGGGTGCTCGAAACATTTTCTCATGACTTTCTAGTAGACCGTAGGACTGTGGGGTTGATGTTGGAGGGTTGATTGGTTAAATGCGGTTATCATTTTTAAGGGTGACTAATGATTACAGCATTTTTTATATGAGAAAAAAATATTGCTTGTTTGTGCTTAGTTGGAATAAACCTGTTGTATTTAATTTTCTTATTAACTTCAGGATGAATCGCACATTATCCATGGGTATCCAGAGGAAACCTGGAGACTTAAAGTTAAGAAACTTCCATTCTTTGTAACAACAGTCTTCTTCCTCCTCTCTTTGTCCTTAACAGACACTTCATTTCCTCGAGTGGGAATCAAACCAACAACCGTTCACTGTCGCTTATCTATGCCACGACTAGCCTTTAATTTGACAAGTTCAAATCTTTAGTCTTTTTCTTCTTTTTTGTATCATTTAATATCGCATATACCAGGGAAATTAGTGTTAAGACACTCTGTTCTCCACGCAGCACTTAATATTCGAGACAATAGTCGTGTCAAGTGGCAAAACTTAACGCCTTGGCAACGAGAAAATGTATTACCCCATTTCTCCTAACTCTCAATTACCGTTCCGTTACAGTCATACACTTTGACGCCACAGAAGCTTTTTAACATATAATTTTAAATTTAATTTGTGTAATTATCTTCTCGTCTAAATATAATGTAAATATTTCTGAAATAGTTTAAACCTATACTTATCACAATTAGTCTGTAGAAAAACTAAATATTTAACTTTGAATATTTTTTAGCAATTTCGCGTTTTTTACTGTAAAGCACAAAGACGGAATCTTAGTAATTTTACAGCCCAATTTTCTAGACATTAGGTATGTCTTTTGTAATAGAATTTAACATCGCGCTTTGTTTACCAGGAAAGAAATTAAATACAATCGTTCCCTTGTGGGAATCGAACCCAAAACAGTTGAACAATAAAAACCTGTCCTGTTCCGACAAGCTTCAGTTCTACGCGATTGTTACAAATTACAATTACACCATCAGTCGATAGTATTTTTTATAAACGTTACAATTTATTTAAAGAATAGAAAATAAAAACTTTTGACGACATCTACTGGGAATAATCTGAACTAAGTAATCTTTCTAATGTAACAAGACATGCAATTATTCATGTGTGAATGAGTTTTGCTTCAACCGATTTTTTTCTTGTTTAAATACTATAATAGCTAATAATTAAAATAGCAATATATTTTATTAAAAAGAATACAACTCAACGCCATCTATGTATAACTCTTTAAACTAACATTCACAACAATAACATTGCACATGTAGTTAGGAGCCCGTCGTGGTGCACACGTACCTACTGTGACTGTAACGCGACAGTTGTGGGTTCGATTACACTCGATGCGGTTCGATACACTCCGAAGAATGAATTATTACTTATTAAAAATCTCATCCTGGCTCCAAGAGCCCATTCAATACGCAATAAATCGAAAAATTTAGCGGAGAATGGGGAACAAATTGTGACTGTGACACAAAACAATCAAAATCTTCCCCCAGCAGCCATACCTGCTAAGCAAACAGCTAGCCTTTTAGCTTCTTTCTCAATTCTCGGCGCCCTAGCGGTAAAGTCTAGAATGGGTTGTTGAGCGACAAATATGAGCTTGAAAGACTAGGTTTTAAGTTTGAAACCACAAAAACAAAACAAAAACTATATTTTTTTTGTATTTATTTACAACATTTGTTATTAAAAATCAATCAAAATCCTCTGTAGCATCTTCAAAATCATCAACCGGCATGGGCGTATCTAGGTGGTCTAAGGTAACTCCCATTGCTTTTCTTAGGACGGAGACAGGTGCTAGGGCGCCGGGAGGTACCCGGGCAGCCATACCCGCTAAACAAACAGCTACCCTCCTAGCAGCTTCCTTCTCAGTTCTCGGCGCCCTAGCGGCGAGGGCCAGGGCGGGGTGTTGGGCGGCCAGTCTTGAGCGCTGGGCGCGTTCTAGGGCGGCGAGCAACGAGTGAGTGTGGCGTAGGGCGTTGGTCAGGCCGTAGTCCTTAGATTGAGCTTCTGCGTGTGATATCCATTCTGTATCTACGCCTAAATCGGCTAGAGTCCGTAGGGCGGCGAAATCGATTTGTACTTCCTGTTGACAAATATTGTTTTTATTTGTAATTCGGTAAAAAGAGAAGAAACTATAAATAGTTAATAAGAAACTATAAATGCTAAAGCATTCAATAGCCTAAAGAAAAATCAGTGCCTACGAAATACGACCTAAGGTACAACGACAGAAACGACGACGACAACGACGTAAGATGTTTTAACATGTACACATACAAATTTTAATATGAATAGTTTATCTCGTAAAGTTAAGATATGAAAAAAAAGACTCATCCTAAGAATAATTTTCTATTTGCAAAGACAGTTTTTTCTAATAGGACCTTTTTCTTCGGATGAGGCGAATGAAAATAAAGATAGAAGATGGCATAGATAAAATTTTTAAAATATAAACATTGTAATTATAATCAATCTTCTCGAATTTACAGTAGTATAACCTCCATTGCTTTCTTACCTAATTATTTTTAATATTTAGGTAAGAAAGAAATGAAGGTTACTTAATATAAACTAATTGTCTTTTCAAACTTAACACATATCAAAGAGAACCTAGTTGAGATAAACCTTTCACTACATTAAGAGAAATAAAAAATCATTCTCCCTCAGTGAAAATTAAAAACAATGATACCTTTACTTTACAGTTAGACAGTTATAGTTTCGCTGCACCATGTTTTTTTTTACACCGGCCCTTTTTTAGCTTCACGCTGTATCCCGCACATATCAGGGTGGGTAGAGGGAATCTGGGGACCAAGTATTAAGACACTCTCTTCCTCATTAAGGCTCGTTACCAGAGCGAAGAAATGATAATATTAAATATTTCATTGCCCAGAGTGGGAATTTAACCCACTACCGTCGCATTTACACTCGTACGCTTGTCCCTGCGTCGCGGTGGATTCAACGACGGTTTAAAATTAGTTCAGCAAAATAATAATAAATTAACGTTGGACAGTAAGCACGATGGCTGAGGGTTCGATCCCCACTAGAGGATGAAAATATTTAAATTATGAAATGTCAATCTGCAAAAAATTCACATACCTCTTCTTCCTTAGGTGATGGTTCTTCAACTTGTTTTTTCTTATCAGGGAAGAGTGCCTCCATATCATATATATGCTGCCAAGGCGAGTCGGGTGCGAATCTAAGCATTTCCTCATTGCCTTGACCCGTTTCTGATGCTGTAAAATTTAAAAAAGTATAATAAAAAAAATTACAGTAGATATTACGATACTTAAGATATTTGAACATATGGCCCGATATAATAATAAAAAAATACCCTTTTTGGTATCAATGTAACCAAGAAAAATAAGAAATAACAAAAGTATTAAATGACAAAAAAAGTAAGATTCAATAAATTTCGGAATTAACAAAATATTATGATTTTAATTTATCTCTTTTTAAAAAAAAATTAACTACAATTTGTTCCCAAGAAAAGTACCCATACAAAATATTTTTCTTATACAACTCAATAAAGTTATTTTCTTTACAATATAAATGCTTAAATAACAGGAAAAAAAACACAAATTAAAACTATTAACTTACGTAAGGTATGATAAATCAAATGTGATTCGTCCTTAGTTAAGGTCGCGAAGGTCCCGTCGTATGCGGGCGCGTACGAACTGAACGGCCCGTAGTGTAGGGGTTTCACACATTTTGCTAGATTCCTTCTATCTTCTCTTGGAGCTTTTTATGGAAAATAAATTATTTAATATGAAAAATTGTGGTGAACGACTGTAATTACACAAAAATATAATATACAAAAATTGTTAATGTTATTAATAAAAAGAAATCATACTATGTAAAGTTCCTGTTCCTTGAGTCAGTTTGCCAATGTACTGTCCGAGGGTCAAAGGTTTGTCATCGCCAGTTCCTTCCACTGTGTGTGTTACTATGTTCAACGTTGTTTTGCCTTCAGAATCCATTCTGGGGAAAGCTAGTTAAAAAAATAAGGAAAAACTTTTATTGAATTTTAATTATTTTTTATAAAAAAAATCAGTTTCGGATTATCTTAAGATGTATTTGTATTTGATATTGTGGTTTCTATTCACATTTGGTTATATAGGAATGAACGAATGGAACGATGTGTCGTTTAAGTTTTCTATTTACATAAAATAATAGTGATGAATGTATAATAAAAAAAAATGTCTTTATAATTATTTATTTGCAATATTTATTTATATCGATCGGCATCATTTCATTGAGGAAATACTCTCGAATAAATATATTTTTCTATCAATTTTAGATTTATGTTTTCATAGCAACTTCGTTATACACGCAAATACACCTCTCGTATTTCCCACTTTCAATAAAACTTTGTAATTTCTATGGTCGCAGAGAAGAAAAAGACAAAATCTAAATAAAATTACCTTTCTTAGCCAACCGTCGTCTATGCTGTTCTCTAGCAGCCTCCATCTGTATCTTGACACTGTCACCACTATCCTGCCTATCTTGACCTCCATCTGACACCACTTCCGCTTCTGACCCACCACTTTTTATAGGACTGCTTCGTTTAAGGACTTTATGCTGAACAGACAGACATATTTCCATTATTATAAGATAAAACATAAGTACGTATACAAAAACTCATGCATCGAAAACTTTTTTTCATCTGCTATGTAAAACGGTCAATACAGTGTCAATATTATTGCACAATATAAACTATTTTATATACATATAAATCTCCAGTGTTAAGTTCTCCATCTGTAAGTCTGTTGTCCATTTTTACAGCAATTCTGATATGATTATTACTCTCGCCCAAGTGGAAATCGAACCCTCAAAGAAGAACGAACTATGTTTCGAATGTTTGCACAATAATATTGGGCGTGTATTGGCCGCTTTATTAAATAGCATGCAAAAGTCTGCACTATAATATAGGACGTTTCAAAACTAACAACAAAAACAAACATTCAATCAAAAATTTGGTAAAGCGTAAAAAGTCTAGGATATTTTGGGCGAGAACAGACAAGATGCGATGCCAATTGTTATTTTTTATCTATGGTTTATACAAGATTTTGACGAAATTCTTTGTGATCATTTTAAAAATAACTAATTAAATATCTCATTTGATGTGTATTAAATATACATTTTATTTTTTTATTAATTTACAAATATTATATGAATTTTAAGAATAAATAGTATGAGAATATTTCACAGATTTACTTTAATTAAAAACTTTCGATTAGAAAACATTATAATAATAATTGAATCATTATCCAAAAAATCATCATTTTGTTTATTTTAAACTAATTTAGTATATAAATCCTAAAAGATATACTTATGTATATAAATATATTTATATCGAAATACTAAACAATTCCATGTTATTAATTTAAATCAGTTAATTTCTGTGCTTCACGCTTTATGCTTTACGCCACACACAGCAGCGTACGGGGGGGGAACCTAGTGTTAATACACTCCGTTCCCCAATTTCCGCCGAATTCTGGAGGCATTGCGTGTTGAGTGACGAAACCTAACGCCGAACTTTGCCTAGACACCAGAGCAAGGAAATGAAAATGTAAATTTAAATAAGTATTTCAAATAAAAATATAACTAACAGATAAAAAATTATAAAGCTATGTACACACATTCATGCTTGTTTTTATTTTTTTGTATGTCTGTTCTCACCCGCGGTGCTACTACGTAATATATTTATATTGCAAACCTTTCGACCGTTTGTCCTTAACGGCTGCGTTGTAAAACATTCATTATATAAACAAATTACTTTTCATAACTTAATAATATGATATTTTGATTAAAAATTATTACAAATAATACTTTTTTAGAAATGCCTCATAGAAACCACTATGATATTCGTCCTCGTCATCGCATACTTTGATTTTTAAAAATTTCGGCTACACGAAAATAACTGACATAATTATCATTTTGCGACAGAATGCTATTAATTAAATATTTTTAACGTTTTGAAAATCTTATTCCAATACAAAAATAATAGAAATAAAAAAAATGTACACATAGGTAGTACAGATAATAAGTGGCCACATGTTTTCTAAAACATTACTTCCCTTTTCTATGTGTAACACTTTAAAAATGCTATGAATAACTCATTTTAACTAAGTAGCTGGAAACCGTCGCGTCTTTGCAAGTCTTGCATTCAAATATATATTTTTTTATGTTTAAAATATTATATAATATTTAAAACTTGTATACATATGTATCACATCAGAGATTAAATTAGAAGTGTTATTCACAGCATCTTTATTTGACAGAACACAGATATGTTATCTGTGTTTAAAAAACACATTTCTAAGATATGCATGATATTTTAGAAGTTAAATTTTATTTTGCATTTTATCGTAATGTTTCTTTAACTTAATACTAACAATCATATATAATATAAACAGAAGGGTTGAATTCAAGTATTCTTTTTATATCATTTTGTATATTATTAGTAAAATATATGTAATGCTTATTTTTATTTATGGTATTTATATAATAGAGTTACTATTTCATTCATGTCCAATTTTGTAATAATCAGAATAAGTCATACTTTCATTTACATCCCAAAGTGAGTAAGTGATAAAACACCTTCCACACAAATAAGAAGTAAAAAAATCTCACACAAACAAACAATAAACTAAAATTATAACTCACCACATCCATCTTCCCAATATCGAATCCCAGTTCCCGTATTGGTATTTCATACATATACGTCAATATGTCGCCTAGGGGTCTTAACTTTTGAGGTGTTAGTTGTTTTAAACCAGCATGTAGAAGACGTTTGGCCGCTTTGTGGTAGACCGTACCAGGTTTGTTGTATTTCATTGCGTTATTACACATTATTTTGAAATCACTCTGTAAATAAGGAGAAAATAATAATAACATTAATTGCATGGTGTCCTATCAGGAAATCCTCCTTTACATTGTAGTCAGATAAAAAATTGCCTATTTTCATTTGCAGATGTAAATCTGAATAATATTGCATAAATGGGGAACAGTGTCTTAAAGCTAGGGTCCCTCTGTCTAAACTGCTGTATGAAGCTAATATAAAGCTATAAGATGAAGCTAAAAAAAAACACAAAAAATATATATATATATATATGAAAATAAACACTTACAATAAAGCAATTAAGTGATTTGTACTCATTATCATCAATCTTTTGCTTCATAGTTGAGAAGTCCATGGGTTTTTTTATAATATTAGAGTAGTTTGGTGCAAAATTATCATTCACAGGCCAAGCGAAGAACTGGTGAGGATCCCGTTTCTCCAAGTTACGTAGAAGTTGTTCTAGAAGCCTAGATAGTGGACGGCGTTTTTGACTTGCCTGTGAACATTGTGATTAAATGTAATTCTACACTTAGGAAAGAATTATTATTGGGAGTATAGAAGGTGAAGTGATAAGAAGTGCTCAGATCTCTAACTTATTACATAAAATTTTCTTGAGATTGCACAACTTATTGGTCAGGTCAGGTTATTGTACAACTCATTACTAAAGGATTTCAAAAGTTTAATTTATGGTTTTATTTTTAGTTTTGTGCATATAACAGGATAGGCAGGACATTGACTGTTGAGGAGCTGAAATGTAACCTAGTGGCTACAGTCAGATGCCGTTATCAATTGGTGTGATTTTAACTTCTTACTTTTAGTACACAAGTGCGAGGTTCACGATGTGAAGCCGGTGATATAGGGCCAGGGCCTGGACTCGATCGACGATACATTTTTTTTAACCCACTCTCATCTTCAGTTTCATCATCTTCTGATTTTATCTATAAACCAGATAATATAACCAATTTATTAATTAAATAATTTGGTTTTTCTATTTTTACTTAGCAAAATTTTAAGATTAAATCAATATTTTTCTATAAAATTTATAGAAAATTTTAAGACACTGGTTGTATTGTCTCGTTTTTAAAAAGTCAATTGAATATTTACAAGATGTATCTTACAACAACTAAATCAATTTCCCGGCGTCGTCTTCGCTTCTTCTTTACTTTGCCCTCACTAGTTTTGGGGTCATCAGTGGACATGTCCGCTACATTCGAATGTTCAGCATCACTCATATCACATATTTCTTCTTCTACAAAAATATTTGAAACATTTAAAATAACTAGTTCAGATTAGAAAAAAAATATTGTGTTAGTTTGAACAATTGGTTTGTTCTTACTGCAACTTAATTTTTCCGTGTCGTCCATTCTTCTAGTGGTGTATATATAGGTAAAACAAATTAAATTAATAAAATATTGATATAATACAGTCAGAATTTAAAGTGTATCAATATTTATAGGAACTACAATAATTAAGAAACGATTTCCGTGACGTTTCGAAATGCGAAGCTAATTTGACGTTAATAGTTAACGCTTGACAAATTACATTCCGTTTTACGTTCTGTTTTTAAAGTTAAACAAAATTTTGCACTTGATAATGATAATAAAGAATACATATGCAATAAACTTTATATAAACATTTTAAAATTTAAAAAAAATAATAAATATATCGTATATTAAAAAAAATATATTTATTTTTTTGTTTTAACAATTTGTCTTTAAAATTATGATATTGCATGTCGATAATCGCTAGGTCCCGATTATAATTTATTGATTAAAATACACTTACACTTTCGTGTTTAGTTTAAATATTTAATTAAAACATTTCATTCATTCATCAGATTATTATATTTTAATAATATTTATTAGTTTTTATATTTTTTATTTACATCCTACTTTTGGTACATATGATTTTTTTATTTAAAAAACACTTATTTTTACAGATGGTACATTCCTTCCCATTTTTTTTAAAAATACGGTACGTAATTATTTAAATAAATAAAAGTTTGTATATTAAGTCTTATTTAAAAAAAAACGAATATATTATTACTTTTATGAATCGCAGAATTCCTCGTTTATGGTCGGAACACTTGTTTAAACCGAAAGGATTAAATACGCGTATGATAATGAGAAATTTAATATCTATTACAATATACGTTACTGAAAAACACATTTAAAAACAATACTTTTATTTAGAAAATTTAATAAGCTATTCAATATATATGTATTTTAAATTCCTCTCTTGTTTTTAAATTGAAATCTCAATTATGGTTGTATGTTTTATATACTTAGAAATATCTTTTGGGGACTTCTATTTTTCCATACAAAATGTTTGTTAGCATCAAATCTTAATAGATAGAGGTCTATTAAGATTTTTATGTTAAATAAATAATAAATTCAAACATTATCCAGCGTAAAGTAGGGTTAGGAAGAAGAGGGAAGCTAGTGTTAAGACACTTCGTTCTTCACGCCAAATTTTTAAGAGCTTTGTCTTGTAAGCAGGTTGATAAAATTAAAAATATAAAGAAAATTTTCAAAATTTTCTTTGAAAAATTCAAAATAAAAAAAAAAACAGATTTTTGTGGCGCGTGACATGGCTGTCAGCATTTGGTGGTAATCGATTTAAATACCAATCAAGGGATGTTTATTTTTTAAATAATAACGTTTATAAACACACTAAATATAAATGTCTGTTGTAGTCTAGAAAATATTTTTACTAGTATGTTTTCCTTTGGTCATACCAAAAACAGCGTCGAAGCCGAGAAGATACTTACCTAATAATAAAATATGAAAAAAAAAACTTATATTGGAAAATGTATAAAAATTTGAACGTCGCGTCTCTTGGAAACCGTCTAAACTATCTGAACATAAACACTAAACTATACGTTCTCGTTAAGCGTTGTCTCGTCTTGTAATACGTCGAAATTATTATATACAAAAAAATAATAATTTGACAATCAATTATAGATAACGATTTAAAGAAAGTGTCTTAAAATACGTTCGCATTTCGTCCAGTTCCACCATTACAGCGTCTTCCGTGTGATCCGCTTATTAAAGCCAGGCTGGCTAATAGAAAATCAAAACTAATAAATCTTGATATGATACGTTTATACTTTACTATTAAGATTTTATTTCCTTTTTTAACCGATTTTACAATGATAGCCTGGATGTGTCTTCCAAGCATATATATCATCTTTCGTATATATGTATAAGCGCAGGGGCACAAACGTGCGACTGTAAACGCGACGATTGTGAGTTCGATTCCCGCTCGGGGTAATGAAATATTAAATATTTTCATTTCCTCATTCTAGTAACGAGGCCAAATCGACGTTGAGTTCCGTCACTCAACGCTTCAAAATTCGGCGTAAAGTGGTGGACGGAAGTGTCTCAACACTTAGTCTCCCACTGCAT